>JACXSJ010001122.1:87026-104807 GCA_014851325.1 Pentalonia nigronervosa
ACACACACACACACACACACACACACACACACACACACACACACACACACACACACACACACACACACACACACACACACACACACACACACACATACTCGCATACAATATATATTATATAATGTGTATAAGACATTATTTTAAAAATAGATACATATAAAGAAACATATAATTATGACGAGTTATTTAATATTATAACTATAATATGGTTTCGTCGACTACTTATTTTTTTTGCCCTCAAAACGTCAATATAATATTATAACCACCAATTATGACGAATCACGCGAATCGGAATAATCAAATACCTAAATGTTATGCAGTTTTTAACGCGGGATTTATAATAATAAAACGTTTAATAAATAAGAAAACCATAGTCTGTATTACAATACATGTTTTTATTGCGGTGTTATATCGATACAAACATCGTTGTAAAAACAATCATAATATCATGTATACGTTATGGTAATTTCAGTGGTCTGGTAATTACCCGCGACGACGTGTTGTGTCAGACGAGAAAAAAATAATATAAATATAGAAAAACAAAAAAAAAAAGTCTTTAGGGTACCTCCTATATGGTTATAAATTGGTATCTGACGTCAAACGCGGCCAGAAATTCCAGAACGGATAGGATAAACATGTGCGTTGCATTAAACGATGGCAGGAAATGCAATTTGTCCATATCATTATGCGTTATTATCTATACAGTAATAATAATAATAATAATAATAATAATAATAATAATAATAGCTGGCCGGATGCTCACGGAACTCGACGGCCGACGCGACTTACACACTCATCGTGTGCGATTATACATTTGTATAATAATAATAATAATAATAATAATAATAAAAGAACGCGGAGAAAACATTAGAAAAAATAATAATGTATACACAGTATAAAACGATAATATTATAAATTACATTATGCATGTATATCGATAATCTGCGTGCGATGTATTGGCGTGTTTTTCACGACCGGGACGACGTTCGTTCTCATCTGAGCCCGTTGTCGTTTCGATAGTCCAATGGCACCGAATTGTTGGCAGTGAATATGTACGGGCTGCGGGCCGTCGGACAGACGAAGTCCTTCATGATGAAGTCCATCGTGGTCTCCGATTTCGTGCCGACGGGTTGCATCATGTTGTTCCACAGCAAATTGGCAGCTGGAAAATACCGACGATTAATATGATGTCATTATTACGAGACTCGCGGGGTCCAACGTCTTGTTGTCGTAATGTGTAACACACATCCATTATTATCATATTATTATATCGTTATTAGTGTGGCGATCGGGGATAGGATTCTATGAACACCTCTATGGCATGCGGGAGGGGGGTCCGTGGACAGCTACTGCTACTACAGTGACGGGGCTCGTGTGCAATTATTGCAACAGTCAATTTTTATGGCGAATATAATCAAGACCACATTTTTTAAATGTCCTTGATATGATATTTATTGAGGTATTTGAACGTACTATTATACAGAAAATAATATTGTAATACCTACTTTAATAATATCCCATTGTACATTTGTGCACTTAAATAACTACATTATATTCTACACCAATATTCTGTAGAGGTAAAATATGATTTTATGTAAAGGTCAACCTCTGTAACTACTGAACAGATTTCAAACATTTTACCACTAATAAAAAGCTACACTATCCTCGAGTAACATAGTAACGTAATAAACCGCATTATATTTTTCATTATATTATAATTAATATAATGATAAATGTACTTTTGGATAGTTAAAGGACTAAACCGATTGGCACCAAATTCAGCAAGCATATTCTCCGAAGTCGGAGAGTGTTTATAATAGCTTCGTTTATCGACCCCTAAAGGTGCCTATGGGGATAGGATGGCTCACGAAAATTGAATATTTTTTTATAGGGCTGCGATTGACTACAGAAATAAAAGAGACTTTTATATACCTAATCTGTATATTGTTATATATATAAATTAATGTAAATTTGTAGATTGTATAAAAAAATAAGGTCCAAATCGCGTGCCGTCTTTTAAAGGAGGGGTCTGTTCGAATTGTATGCCGTGTACAAGTTTACTTATCATGTACTTATGTGCATGACTTACATTTTTTTTTGACTTCTCTAAATTTTAAAAAAACACGCAAACTTATCTATATAAGATACGTTCAATGATTTTATGGTTATTAAAAGTGATTTGTTTTTGGATTGAAATATTTTTAGATTTTTTTTTTTGTATTATTATTATATTAAAAAAAAAAAAAATGTAACAAATAGTATTTAAGAAGTAGTTAAAATTATGAATAAATAAAGATAAACTTTATGTATTTTTTATGAATAAATAAAAATGTCGAGTGATTTATTTTTCGTTTTTTTGAAAAATTAAAAAAATCCGGCAAAAAAGGTCAGCAATTGGGTATCTCATGTTTTATAGTATGTAGGTCTCGAATGGGTCATTATAATGAAAAATTAAAAAAGTTAAAAAAAATTTAAGTCGTGCACATAGTACATAAGATGTGGCATACAATTCGGACGTTCCGATTTATGTTTATTTTTTTGGTATGCAATTCGGATGCAACGCTTTTTAATAATTCAATTTTTCTTGCATTGACCGAGCAAAGTGTACCTTGCCCGGATTCAAGTGGCAAAGTGAATTAAATGCAGTGCACCGCTCTTAACGAGATACCTGTCTAGTTTAAAAACAAATAAAAGTGCATTGTAGCGCACTGACAACGGCGGCCGATAATACGAACCGATCCGTAATTTCAACGATAAAATAATCATAAGTTGCACGAACAATATTGCTATCTAATATTTCATAATCTAATTGAAAAAACATTAACTTCCTATTCTCTATTTTCAAACGATTACTGCCGTTAGTTGATGATATTGACACAATAATCTGGTCGACTTTGTAACTCAACGTGCCGCAATAGTGGTGTATAAAAAATAATAAAATATTATGTAACATTATAATATTGTGTTAGCAATAACTATAGTTTAATAATAAATAATATTCATTTTATTCGTGGAAAACTACCTTTAGATAATAATATTAACATTTTAACAGTAGGTACCTACCACCTAACAATGATTTAACAGATAATGGATTCAAGTTTTTTTTTTTTATGTTTATCAAAGTACAAGTAAGATGTTTTATTTAATTTTTAACATTTTCAATATTTAACCTACAGTGTTCAATCAGATTTAGATGCTGTATACACAATTCCCGGACAAAGTAAACATTTCATAATTTGCCCTCGAAAATCGGGCACTGTGCGCAAGCCCGACTTTCTACACTTCACCCGTGACATCTACTCATAAACTAATCGACCGATTTTGATAACATTTTCAAAGATTATTTTTAGAGATATCAGAAAACTTTAGAGAGTAGTTTGAATCAACAGATCTATAGAATTACTAAAAATGTTTGTATATAAAATACGGCGAGATTATCAAAACAATATTAACTATTACTACTAGATCCAGAATTCAATCATTTTGAATACGACTTTTTTGGATTGTTAATACCCGATTGCAGGTTATAAATTATTTTAATTTTGTAACTTAGATCTTGACCATAAAAGTAATGATTACAATTTATTAAAGGCGCTGAAGACCTGATACAAGTAGTATGTGTAGCTCAAAAAATGTACCAGGAAAACGATAGACGACACCGTAATGACAACTGCTAAACTTTTGAGTGCACTGATTATTGAAATGGGTTGACAACATGAAGAGGAGGATAATAATATTTTATTAAAACAACTCACAAACGGCTCAATGAGCGGACTGTCGATTAAACCTTTTTTTTAAAAATAATAATTTAATATATTATAGGAAAACAATATAACAATTGTAGTAAGTACAAGTGTACAACTAATATTGAAAAACAAAAAATACATCTTGTAACTACTTAAATTTCAAGATATAAAAAAAATAAAACAACAATTTATGACATTTTGAAATTGGTCATTATGTTTCATAAATAGTGGTGGATTTAGTGCCAGACAAAATAATAGATTGCCTATGATGTCAAATTTTTGGGATGGCAATTTTATATTAAAATATTTAAAATTACTAGTTTATACTATCGTACCGAGATTACCTACATGTATTAGTCAGATTTTTTTTGACAACATCATCATTGATTATCTTTTACTAAATAACTAATTGAATTGGAATCTTATATTCATTATAAAAATGGTTTACGAAGTATGAACTTTAACAATTGTTGCAAACTCGAACTACCTATGTGATTTTGTTCTTTATTTTGTATGCATGTTAGGGGGATACTCAAAAAAAAATAATGTCTTCAAAAAATATTCATGGAGATGTTAGGGACGGCAAAATAATAAGTTGACTGAAAATAGCTAGAAAATCCGTCGTTGTTTAAAAAACAAATCTTAAACTTACTCTATATTAATAAAAATATAACAGTGATAGTAAATTAACACGAACCACTAACATTATATTGTTGTAATAATAAAAATTGTTTTTCTAAAAAAAACTTCAAAGTAATATTATGAATTTACGACACAACGTTTTTAAAAAATAAAATACATATTTTAATGATTATCAATTTTTAACCGTGAGATTTGAAATATAACCCTTTCTTAAAAATTTGATATTTATTGGTGTACAAAATATATAAAATATTTAAAAAAACTTTTTTTTTGTAGTGCTAATGGACACCCCATAAAATGTATTGTTCACCCTCCATAAATAATAATATTAATATAGTAGATAAGTAACTAGAGTCAATCATGTATCGATGATAACGAGATTCGTCAATCCTGCAATATAAATCTTTTAACTTTATTTTTACCAATTGATTTTAGTTATTGTTGAATTTTTGTGACACATTTGTTAAAAAAAAAAAATGATTAAATAATAGTTTTGTGTGCACAAATTTGAGTTATCGCTATTATTATTACTATTATGATACGTTTTATTTTATTTTATTCGAATAATTGAGTTAAATATATTTCGACTGTATAATTACGTTCTTATTTATTAAGATATCGCGACTCGATTTGAAAGCTTAATTGCAGGCTCGTTACCCACCGGCTGAAGACCACTGCTATGAGTATATAACATTTACATAATATATTGACACTGAGTGAAAAAACATTGGATGTCTGCATTTCCGACGAACACTGCGTTATACCTACCTAAAGCGTGTCCCTTTTGACTGAAATGGAAACAGTCGTAGGTGACGTACGATATGTCTATGACCTCTTCGAATTGCCGCTTCTTATCCAGTGGCGCGTTGAACAGTTTGATGAACGGTTGGATGACCACGGTGAAGTCTTCTTTTTTATTGTATCGACCACTGTTAATCTGCGGTACAGAACAAACGAAGACATTAAAAATTTAAAAAAACGAATTCTCTACTATTACAATAAAATTATATTATCTGCAAATGATAATGACGCGTGCAAATCAATATTATGATAATACAATTTATCCGATTATGTTTTTTTTTTTTAATTTCGCGAGAACATATTATAGTTTATATACATAAAGAAACTGAGCTTGAAACCGAAATACATTCTAACGGTTTAAGTTTTTTTCAAACGTTTTTCTAAAATTTTACAGTTCAGTTATGGTTTTGTGAACAGCTTTTTAATTAATTATTTTTAAACTTTGGTTTTGTCAACGACTTTTTGAAACTTTGCCCATGTTTATCAAGAATTGCATTAACTGGCTTTTACTTAAACATTTAGAATTTGGATTATTTTCAATAATATTTTTACTTCGCCATCTTTACTATACCATAAGCAATTTAATGTCCTATTTTTTTCATTATATTTTATCTATTTTTATTAAATATACAATTCTGCTTTTTTATTTCTGTAGATACGCGCAATCTTCACATGATATTTTTTACAGGCATATCTTAAGGGTTTTTACGAAATTAAGTCCCTATTATTATAGCCATGCAGTTATTTAATTATTAATATATTTTTAAAAATAGACTCGTTACGTTAATAATTACAGTTAAAATTTAAATGTATATGTAAATAATAAATTTGTAATATTTGTACAGCCACACTTAAACGACCAATATTGAGTGCAATAAAACGACGGCTATGAACACTGGACATCTTTACTTTTAGAAAAATATTTACAATCTGTAAACACTAGTGCACAATAAGAATAAGTGATAAATAAAACAGAAGAAGAAAAAAAAATAAAAATAGTTTTTAACAGTAAATTCTTACAGGATGAAGCCATTTAGCTACCCAGTGATGGCATTATCTTTTGTAAATGTTAAAAACTGGTTAAAACCAAAATTAATTTTTATGGTTTCGGTTTGTGTTTTACGGACGACGGTTTTTCGGTACCAGGTCTTATGCTTTTGGTTATGGTGTTCGAAAACGAAAAAGCCGACGTTAAAACCGGGTTTCCAAAACAAATAGGTTTCAACCCCTGAATGAAACTAACCAAAATCTGTTCTGCAGTCTGATAATCTCGGACCATTTGCGTGATCTGATCCATTTCGTCTCCTTTCTGGTGGAAACAGGTACAGAAGAATCTGTGTAGCATATGACACATGAACGACCTCTTCACGCGTACGCTAACTGACACGTCTACACGGACAAACGAGAAAACAATTTATTACTATTTATTTATTTATTTATTATTATTATTTTAACAATAAAAAATTATTTCGAAAACGAAACGTCGCTTGCCAATAATATTATTATACAATAACACATAATCATGCGTGGTCGTGCATCTCAAAGTATAATAATGCATTTGTATTAGTGATGGGCATTATTGTTATTATTATTCGAATAGTGATGAATATTAATTTACAGTTTATAGAGTTTACTATTATTATTATGTAATAATCACATCCGAAAAAGTTTCATCCGTCGAATGCGCGGTAGGTAGTTTATAATACGTACTTCCGAGAAAAACATAATAACATTAAACGATTTGTACACGCCAGAGTCGTAAAAGGAAGAGGAGTAAAAATATTGTGGTAAAATAATATAATATCAGTAAGCCGTATGTGTGTTCAGTGTGCGGCGCATCAATTAGAAATCATTAAGTACGAGAATATAATATATAATTACGTTATTGCTCGTAGATAATATATAATAGTTTTTCGGTTTGTACTGTACGCATTATGTAATGTTACCTTACCTCCATAAGAATAATCAGATATGACTGGGGCCTTGCATTCCCCGGGGAGGTACATATTTGAACATGGTACAAAAAATCAGTTTAAAAATGTACAAGGCATCAAAAGTAAAGTACAAATATTATTATTAAACTATCGTAGTATTTTATCGAGAAACCGTTATGATATGGTATTGCTAATATTCAATTATTTCTATTTTTCTACGAAAAAATATACTTAGAAAATCTACGAAATGTACTCATTTTGTTAGAACAAAATACGATAAACTGGAAAAATATCTAGGAAATAAAATAACAGTATAGACATTTAGAAGGGCGTAGGCTCGGGTCTGTGAAAATTCTAAACAGGTCCGGCCCTGAAAATAACGCAATAAATTGTCGATTCATGTTAGCTAATCATCGACAGACTGCAATATTTTCGTTTATTTATTAATGATTATTATTGCACTAAACGTGAAACGTTACGTTTTTAGCCGTTGGAATAATATAGTTCCCATCACTCGTGTACACGCATTACAACAGTTGTAGGACGGTACCTATACGTAAAACAATGATGATGATGATAATGACGATAATAATAATATATTATTGTATTACACGCGACACGAATACGTTCGCATTGACAGAAATGGCTTTCACTTTCGTTTCCGATATAAGCTCTTTTGGAAGTTCATTTCGTATGCGTAACGCGTTTCGAGGTGACTCTATAATACACACAATGTGTTATAATATGCCACCTCCGACGGCGGCACAACGATATCAACAGCCCAGTCAGCCCACTTTCCAGACGCGATTGCAAAACGCCGACGACGAGGCGGAAAGAGTCGGACGGACGAGCGAGTGTCAAAATAAATAATATGATTTACGTCTGAAAGCGACCCGAGATGGAATAACGACAAATAGTAATAATATACAATAATGGTCGGATGCACACATCGCCGTCGACGACGAATGACGGTAATTGATCGCCAGTGATCCGGACGACGACAAACAATGGTAATTGGAAATTCGAACTTGGCGAGACCGACTTGACGGGGTCATATACATAGACGACTATTTTATTATTATACTTTGGGCAGTGGCATCGTTTCAATTTCTAACAAGAAGGGATAAAGCCCGTACGACTGACCAAACCAAAATAAAACAGAACGCATCGCTCCTAAGGTGATTTTCACTTATATTCTTATCCCGATACAATTCTCAATATATTACATTACTATACTTCATAAAGTAGCCTCATTTAATAGCAAATAAGACGCGGGGGGAGCTAAATAATAATTATGGTAACTATTTATCACAGTGACGACATTTTATATTTTTCTAAAAGTGTCGAACAATTTAAAATACAATCGATACACACACCGACGGTATACATATTATTATAAAATGGCGATTTTGTGATGCGCGCGTATTGTTTTATCGATTCGAATGAAAAGGTTAGGGTTAAAATGACGGGCAGAGTAAACCACGGTCGACGGTAAAACCGATTGCCGCAACGCGGTCGCATTAATAATCATACGTTATTAAATTCAATTATAATATACCCTGGGCTTGAAGCGTTATATAATTGTGTAACGACGCCCGCGGTCAATGAATACGATGATATTGCATTTTTTTTTCTTCATATTATATTCCGTGGGGTCTGAGTCGTGAAAGTGAATTGGCGCGGCTCTCATTCATAACAAGTGCATAATAATAATAATAATAATACTAATATATAATATGTACGTCTGTCGCGATCCGTTCGACTTAACCGGGTTTACGGTATAATAAATGTCGCGAGCGAGCGGTAACCCGTCCAACACGGGGGAACACGTTGCCCTGTCGACGCTTTAACCTTGCTGTTCATATATAGATACATATTATATCGTACGTGCAGCAGTGCATGTGTGAACGCCGGTTTCACTTCCGACTGCTGATCGGCGGATACAGTAGATGATATTATATTATTGTTTTTAGCGAGATTGGGTAACGAAATTTTCATGACTCGGTTAGAGTCGAGTTGAAAAAGAAACCATTTTGATTGATTCTTAAATTTCAGCCGAGTCTAGCTGTCGTCTGTGTACACCCACTATTGGACTTCAGGGTCGAGGACGAATTTCGGCGCAGGGTGATTTCAACGCACGAGATATCCTACCGCAGAGGTTCGATTCGAAATCGACGCGTCTAGACGTTAAAGTGATAACTATATTGGCCAATGACGGTAATATTATATTGTCATCACGAACGCTACTCCGTTTAAACCTATACACATACACGACGTAATATTAAATCGTTTTTTCGTAGGAATATCGTATAAGTATAGAGCACACCACACACCTAGGACGGGCACGAGGTTCACGAACGTCCTGGGAAGATTGGTCTGGAGGTAGTCTAACGCTTTTTGTAGTTTCTTGCTGTGCTGTAACGGAGTCGTGCCGTCCTTGTCGTAACACTGCCCCGAACACAAGTCGTTGGCGCCGAAAAACATGGTTATCAACTGTACACGGGCAAAACATAGAACGTTATTAATCACACATTATATATAATATAATAATAACATCAGAAATAATTAATACGTCTGTATAATATTATATAGGAGCGTCAATCACAGCACTAAATTGTTGATATTTGAATAACGCGTTAATTATATGATTTATGACGTATTGTATTAGGTCCAGCACTCCAAATATAAAAACATTAATTTAGAAGTGTGTCACAAATCATTTCACTGATTAACTATTGAACAACATACCTATAGTATAATATGCAGTAAGCATCTGCTGATTTTTCAAATTAAAATAGTCGTGTTCAAAGTTTTTGAAATTGGTGTGCTGGGCTTATATTGTATTATATGTATATATACCGTATCGTATGCTATTACCTTCCAGTCGTTTTTGAAATCCACGTCCGGGTCTTTTTTCATTTTCTTCACTAAAAACTGTGCCTGTCTGTACGCGTCAAAGTCGGCCGAAACGGGAAAAGCAACGTTCATGTGAGAATTGGGTGCGAGAAATTCGCCTTTTCCCACGGAATAGCCCTTCAGTCCGGGATTGAATTCCTTGAGAATGTTGGGCAGCGTCAGGTAATTCCGCCACGTAGCTTCGCCGCCTACGGGTTGGGTTATTTATATTATACAAACAAAACTGATAAGTAGGTGTCATACACGAACACATTATTATTGTTATTATTATCGTGTATAGAAATGTGCGACGAAAAAAATCCTAGTCGAGCTGTGTTAGACACATTATGCAACGCTAGCTGTCCTGTCCGGCGTTGCCCGAGCCAAAGATTAAATTAAGAATAACCTCAAGTGATTTACGTGTAACTGCCGTCGGGTAGCGGAAATATGCGAGCAGTATATTATTAGGTGGACAATCCACCTCAGGTGGATTGAGGACCCTGCGAGGTACGTAAGTAAGCGAAATTAGCGATATTAGGCACATGAAAAACATCGCAACGGTGGTCTATGCCAAAGATTTGTTTTTTTCATAAATTTATTTGTAAAAATATATATACGCCATATTCCTACCAATTATAATAGTTATAAAATATGTAACCGTTGATAACCCTATAAATAAACATAGATTACATACATATATATCCCATAAAAAATAGCAATAAATCAAAATAGAATTTTGAGCGTATAATTTATACGTAGGATAGGATGCTATATGTCAGAAACCTTAGCGGGAGTGTCCAAAACAACTTCCAAAAGTTTCGTGGCGATAGGATGAATATAGTATAGGAGTGCATAAAATACAAAATAAGATATATATTAACTTCAATCAATGGTAATCTTATTTTGTTCTTAAGAAAATGACAGTATATATTCAACTCTCGTATGATATAATTTATTATTTCGAGTCTGTAAACACAACATTATTGATGCATGCGTTTATCACATCTACCCGATTAACCAATGGCAACTATATTTTATATACAAAATAAAACACTAATTTCTATAATTTATTTCTACTATTACTATTACAATCTGTAAGTCGTAATAACAACGGCAACCATTAATAAACAAAAATAATTTTAGATTTCCATTGTGAATCTCAAAATCCTTGTATGCGCGCCTCTTTAAGATGTGAATTTTGGAAAATCCGTTCTTAGTGCACGGTGAAATTATAATCCATCAACATTAAAAATCGATAGCTCTAGATAAAGACATTTCGAAATGAAAATACGCACTGTACACGCGGGGACGAGTCGTTTTACATTTTATAATACATAATTTTAAATCGTCCGTCCGTACCTGCCGCCCAAGACACTCCTCGGTACTCGATCAACGTTCCCATGGCGAACTCCTCGAGCGCACCGTTTCCGGCCACCAGACTGTCGCCCATGGCGCCCACCACGTCAATGTCACCGGGCCGGAGCCTGTGCACGCTGGTTGGCCGCACGGTGCTCCTGCCAAGTCCCGGAGACGTCATGTTCTTGCACGGGAACGGCATCGATCCCGGAAACGACGGCTGTCTCCTGATTCCCGTGGGCCCAGGCGTCATGACGATGTCTTCGCTCACGGCCGGCGTCTGCAATAGAGTTAACGGAAATAATTGTCGATCGATCAGATATGGCGAAATTTACCGGGTCCGGGAATCGGCGTGAAATATTATTATGACGGCGAGTCGATTAAAACGATCGATTTGATATGAAAAAAATTAAACACGATTATAATGATAATGGACTTTGGTTTAGTCACTGCTGCTATTGTGTTTTGTGTATCCGCCGCGCGAACATCGAAGAAGAAAAACAGAATTATGCCGCCGGGTTACAAAAAGTCGAGATCGACTAGAAATCGTTAGCCCTCTTGGCGCTCACGTTAGCCGAATATCGTCAGGTGGCTCCGATGCAGTGGCCATTGCGTTGGTTCGCGCGCAATCACGTCCACAAAACCTAATAAATTTGTGACAGTCTGACCGCTTCGTACGTTATAATATTATAATCGAACGAGCAGAAAAAAAGAAATATTGACGAAACAAACGTTGCAGAACACTCTGTATAAGTAGCACTTATACGGCATATATCGATATAGTAGTGCGTGACGTTATATTATTGTATGATGCGTACCATTCGGACGTTTCTGCCATTGTTTCTGTTGGGCAAAAGCTGATCGTAGGTCAGCCTTTGGGCAGTGCACCACGCGACCGCGCAGAAATATATCAAAACGTAACTATTGGTCAACATCGCTTTGCTTGATGGCGTCTTTCATGGTGGGTCACTTTTCTCGTAAGTCCATTTTCGGAGAAAACTGTAACAAAATAAGCGAAAACTGATTTAGAAAAAAAAAACCACAATTAGGCATAGTTGAGTCACGTATTATCATAATACATATTAATTGTAATCGCGTCCGACTGAGCAGGCTGCAGCTAAGCCTCCGTCCCGCGGTTTAACATCATAATAACAAAATATACATAATGGTCATTTTATTGGACATCATAATTCATAATAATAATAATAATAATATATCATAGGACCTATTCAAATGTTTAACGAGAACAATGGCGTCTTTATTATTATTATCTATGTCGCACGTTTCGAATACGAGTATACAAATCTCGTTTCGTCCTCTTGCGTCGTAGACGACGGATGACTGAAGTGGAATATATAATATACACAAAACACATTATTGTCCCATGTGGGTGATTATGCGCGTGTTACCTCTCCGGTCAACTAAATTATTATCTCGGCAGAACGTCGCCGTGTTTCATCATGGCTGTCGGTAGTACGGCATTGTTATATTATGCGTGTGGTATTTATTTTATAGTTGTGAAAGACGGGTGTACTCTCCGTTTCTTTTGTGCGCGGTCGACAAGCGTCGCTCTGATATACTAAAAAATCGAGAAAAAAAACCAAAACCACAGCAATAATACAACGCACGCCGGGCGTGCCAGTTGTTCAGGTCGTTGCTAAATAATAATTACGTTTAATTGTGTCGCAATCGTCGGAAAACACATACTCGCACGTTATTACAACGAGAAAACACATTTTATTTTATAATATAATATATTATATTATATTACGGGACTGACGCGGGCCCGAGGCGAGGAGACAAAAGACCGCGTAACTCGCGTCCTACTAGGTTCGTTTCAAATTGTGATCCCATTCGTGTATTCGTAATTCGTATAGGTACCTTAGCTACAGACACTTACGTCGAGTTTCCGTGCACATAATTATTTCATTATCATACCGTTTTGGCGTCGCATATTCGACCGAGTCACGGGTGGTATTATTGTTAAGATTTTAGAAAATCATACGAGAGGAGCGAAAACAATCGTTGAAAACAGTCATCTGCCAGAAGTCTTGCACGGTCGGGTTGACGCGCGACTTTGCGCACGTCGTAATTTTTGTATGAACCGATCACAGATATAAGAAAATCGGGCGATTGTTTTCCTCGTCCCTGGGATAGATACAAAATAAGTAACATAAATTGTAATTGTTTTATAGTACAATGGAGTATTAAAATAAATTGTTGTCCTCTGCTCCATTAATTGATGACTCCTGGGCATCTGGATTAAACTTCCGAGTTAATACTTCGCGAAGAAAATTGACTGCCTTATCCCCGTAATAATCAGAAAAATTCACCGGTTACACATCGTTTTACTGACGCGTGAGACGCATTTTCATCCTGACCAAAAGATATTGCATAAGCAGTAAACAATAGATTTTACAAAACGCATTTCTTTGAGTGGTCTTAACCCAACCTAACCTTATCAATTTAGCATTGAGAGGATATTGGCTCGAAGACCAACATTGTTCATTGACGATTTTCGCTTGACTTTTTTTGTCTTTAATATGTTTACAATATCAAATAACAGTAATAAAATTCAGATACGATTTGTCAACGTCCCGTAGCATTGTCCGAACCGGTCTGTTCACATAAAATTAACCTCGCAGTGTTATGTACCTAATACTTGTACCACGGTATAAAGTTTTATAGATAAAATAGCAACGGTCACGAGGCACATTAATCGAATGCCGTTTAACATTGTCGAAGATATTAAAAAAAAAAATAAAACACGTTCACTTGTCAAACGTAGCGCACCGGCACCGCCACCGCCGTCGGGGTCGAGATTCGCACGCACACAGAAAACCGCAAGCTTTCTAATGAGTTTTCTTAGGTCGTAAATATAAATAAAAATAAATGAAACACCGATTGTCATTAATACACAGTCGGACTGTCGGAGACGCAACCCGAGAACCCATCGGCCTCGGAGACATCGACGAACGTATACAATATTACACACATACAGGATGACAATTTATTTTCCGTCGTCGACCGGCCACCGATAATATTACGATTTTATTGGTTATATGTATTTTATGTTTTCGACTTTTGAACGTACTAATTGTATTGCACACGACGTATGATTCGTTATCGAAACAAGATCGACAATGTTGTGAGATTCTTGGTTTAGGACGATGGCGGAAAAAAAATCATCATATATCAAAAGTGCACACCGGTTTGCGGAAAATCACAATAGTGCACTACGATAACAATGATAAATAATATAATAGTATATTATTATAACGGTTACCGCCATATCGCCTAATTGGATTTCGTCATGTAGGTACCTATTGCCTGCCTACTATAATAATATATTATCTATGTGCCAACCGTAAAACGAAACTATCGAAGACGACGAAAATATTAAAACTGACAAATTACGCGCCCTGTGGAAAAAATCGCACTTAACACGCGTCGGCGTGGGAACCTAACCTTACTATATATATTATATTATGTGCAGTCCGTGTATATAATATATAATAGCCATTACCTCGGGCGTGTCGCGTGTGTCTGTGCGCACTGTTTCCATACGTAACAGCTATAGCGGTCGACCACGTCTTCGGTTTGGCGGCCGTCTGACAATGTCAATCATTATTGTCGTCGTCGCGGTGCCCGGGAGCACCTCCGCGATTCAGATCTATTACATACGTCAACGGTTCTTAGACTGTTTCGTTCACAGAGCCCTTATAAGTCGCTAAAAAAAAAAAAAATCTACGAAACCCCGCCGAGGAAAACCAGGAATATCCGACTTTAAATAAAAAAATAAATAAATACTAACTGCGATGGTCATTACTCAGAAGAGCTTGGATGTTTATTACTTTACATATTTTTTTCCCACAATCAGAATTATACCCGATTATGATATGAATTCGATTCATGAAGTCTAGATTGAAAATATGCAAACTTATTTTGTACATTTTTAAATATTTGACATATTTGAGCATATAAATGCACATATTGATTATTCCTAAATTAATTAGCATACATTTTATAAATTATAATTAGTATAATATCAAAATTGTCCATATTATCATCAATCGTAATCGTTAATTTTTTCGATGGACTTCCTGATGCTATAGACACTGACGAAATTGTTAACTTTAAGTACGCACCGGTCAACTCTGTAGACGTGGAACGATCGTTTTCAATTTTTAAAAACATATTTCGGATCGACGAGGTCTTTCAAAATTCAAAATATTAGCAAAATAATTGTTGTACAGTGTAATCCTGACACTTAAAGTGATTAACCTATTTAAAATTAGACTTTAATTGATCGGAAGCTAATTAATATTTTTTGTCATATTTAATAGCTGTGTATTTTGTAATAAAGTAATTTTAAATACACATACGGAAGAGTATATAATTTTTTTTTGAATTTTATTAATAACCCTTTTTTTCATACATTTATTGAAAAAATACTTATATTTAATACATTTTATGGCATATAATTGCATATTTTAACATTTTCAAATGCATATTTAAATGCTGGTTTTAACATCCGAGCTCTAGATTCATTTGTTGGTAGACAGTAGTACTCATTATCGCTATGGTCGTTACAACACATATAATATACGCAACTAATAATATTGAATTTGATTTATTTTGGACGTGTGCATGCCCTACGAGCCGCTAAATCAATTCGGCGGAATCCCGGGGGAGCACAGTTTTAGAATCACTGATATAGTCGTTATAATATATATTATCACGTATTGATGTAGATCGTCGCGACTTTGTTGGTAATCACGTTTGCGGCTTTAATATCGGATCGACTTTTATCCATATTATCGCAGAGACATCGCAGTCTCGCGCCAGTGGTGATAATAATAATAATAATAATAATAATAATAATAATATCGTACATACATATATTATTATTATTTTTTATTAAGTTAAGGATTCCGACATCTGAGGTTATTAGCCTGTAGGCTATTTTTAGTAGGATTTTTACTTTTTAATAAGTTACTGTAAGGGAAGGTGCGGTTGATTGGAACTCGCGTGTATGTGAGAACAAGGATTTGTCACTAAAAACCCGGGCGGTCACCCGTCCGGGAACTAGTGACACCGGCTGATGCTTGAACTCGGAACACATTAGTGACCGAGGACAACCATCGCGCCACACCAGGCGGCCACATTATTATTGTCAATATTATAATGGGTGGATTTATTCGTGTTTTCGTATTTCGCGAGCTGCCGACGTCCGCCCGACCGGTCCCCGATGTAGATTCGAAAGAAAAAAAAACCCGTGCACGCAGAAAACTACGGCTACCTGTCGAATTCGCCAATTTCCGTCGTATCATCGTGCATTATAATACAGGTATGGTATAATGTATACCCACCGTGTCGCAGCTTACCGCGGTACATTATAATACGTGCACGCGTATATACAACGCGTCGGATCATAAACAGGATTTTCGTTGCCCTGTCGAGTTTGCCGGAAGTGGAATCGGTATGCACACATACACATAAACACAGACGGGCCATAAATAATATCGGGCCGATACTTTCCAAACGTGAACATTTTTTAGTACGACCAAATAGTATGTAATACAAACGCGCGAAAATATTCTCGCGGCGGCGCACGCGTACACACATTATAATACATAATAATAATAATATTATACGCGCTCGCATACGTCGAGAATACAATTATAATTACGAGTTTGACGCATATTATACGACCTATAATGGCCCGCGATACTTAACGTGCATACCCGTTTATATCCATTTGGCGGATTCGTATACGCAACATCGCAGTAGCAGCGACCACGCATTTTCGGTGTTAACACTATCATTTTATAACTATAATATTATTAAAACATTATATAGTTGGATATCTCTATTATAACACTAGCGTGATATTTATGATACGATTATTATTTCGTCAAGATGTCGAAAACAAAAACGTGTGTGCAAACACCGCGTCAGGCGACAAAATAATTTTGAATATTATATATGCGCGATCCGGGTTTTGTATCG
This sequence comes from Pentalonia nigronervosa, assembly GCA_014851325.1. Classification (NCBI taxonomy): domain Eukaryota; kingdom Metazoa; phylum Arthropoda; class Insecta; order Hemiptera; family Aphididae; genus Pentalonia; species Pentalonia nigronervosa. The sequence goes on from JACXSJ010001122.1 coordinate 104,413, forward strand.
TATAATCAGAAGCAGAATCTCTCCCAGCGTATACACAGTTCTATAATCGGTTTGAACTATACTCTTTGATTGTAATAATTCAGCCTCGCGATTCGATGTAATAATAACGTGTCTTCCACCGAATAAATGCTTTCCGCCACGATTATTCCCATCGTCGTATAGCTGTATCGTCTATTAGCACCGCTGTGTTTAACCTCGAACCGGCACGATATTATAATATACGAGTTTCTTTTATACTCAATTTACGTCCCATATCCCTAAATCATGAATGCAGGTCTTCTCCGATCGCCGATCGTTTGCAGGCTTATTGATTTAAAAAAATATCCTAACGCTGGCTTGCTCAATGCCGGGCAACTCTATACTTAAAAAACATAATTTACATTGTTCGGACTAAT
>JACXSJ010001122.1:104907-117895 GCA_014851325.1 Pentalonia nigronervosa
GCTATTATAATTTATAATAATGTTTTCTCCGCAAAGACGAAAACGCGAAAAACGACGTACCGCGTGGTTCTCCATAATATAGTCGTCCCATGGTTCGCGAGCCCAAAAATAACACGAAATATTAGTGCGCACGTGATAATACGATGTTGGACCCGGTGGATACCGTGCGCGGATTGAAAATAATAATAATAATAATAAGGAAAAAAACCGGATTACAAAAAATTATATTGTGTGCTTTTCATTTTTTCACTTTCTATCCGGTTGGCCGACGACGACGAATTATATATTATATGTCAGCTGCTGTAGTAAGCAATGGCAGATGGCCATGGCGATTATCCTGCGTAGGGTTCTTATTCGCCGCCAAACGACGGCGATCATTGATCAATACATATTTTCCGTTACTTCGATCGGGGGGGGGGGGGAGAACTGGAGGAAAAACGGGTTTTGGCTGGCTGTTTAGGTACCTACACGTATAATGAGATGGTGAGTCCATATTATGCTCCGTCCGCCGGTGCAGCTCTATAATACACCTATATTATGTTATGGTGGTATGTACATGTAGCGTGCATGTTGTTTTATGTTGCATTATTTTTCGTTTCAACATTTTATCCAGCAAAACCGGTTTGTGCGAGTGATTAAAAATCGAGAGTAGGTATATATTATAGTGTATTAGGTATAGGTTGTTAGTGAAAAAAAAAAAATCGGAAACTAAGGGAAACTGAAAAAAAAATAAAGTCGTCGATACATCGATGTCCACACCTAACTTTATAAAATAAGGTCGCGGCTGCGTAAACGGCGCTCACAGTCATTACGAGTTCGGAGACTTGAACCCGAGTCGTGAGACGATCGTCTCGTCGACCCGTTGATGACATGTCTGTCCCGCGTATTAGTGGTTTGTTAATATTATGACGATTGTGTGATAACAGAGTTTTTTAGATACCGCGGAATCGCGGAAGACGTTTCGTTTTTTATATTTTCGTACAAACACATGCGATGGGCAGAATTTTTTTCAAAAAAACTGCATCGAACGCGGCTCAGCCGATGGATTTAATAACAGCGTCAATCATTATACTATTACGCGTAGTTGCGGCGTGCTGGTTCACACTATATCGGCGGTCGTGAAATATTACACTTGATCGTACGCGGCGTGCGTTTAATATAATAAAACATTCTTTATGTAATAATTAAATTAAAATTCAATTTTACATTAGAAAGGTTATGCGCACTATGCCTGTGTGTGTGTGCGTTATACTGCCGGCGATTCTCGATTCCGATTTGCACTCGCGATTTCTATTACGGCGGATCTCGATAACTGCATTATTATATTATATCGTCGTATACGGTTGCGCGATTTCCCACCGGACGTGATTTGGCACGGCAAAACGTCGACGAAGATTCGATTATAATAACAATACGATGTTGTAACGATGAAAAAAAAAAACCGCCGCCGCATACGACGGAGGAACGATTTAATTTTCGCAAAAGAACGTCATAGGGAAAGAAATGCGGAAAAGAGCGTTTGCGGTCGAGAAGGGTCTCTACACGGATTTACGAGGACGCGGGTATACAGACGCGGACCGTCGTAGTTCCGACGCGCCGATGCGTCGATCCGCCAAAAAAAACCTCGGACACACCGGCGATCTCGCGGCCGGGTACAAAACCGAAAATTCGCAACGCGACGACGACGCGTCTCGTGTATGATTTTTTTTTTTTATCGATAAAAGCGGGTAAAAAAAAAAAAAAAAATGACAATAGTAAAGCTCGCAGAGTGAGAAAACCGCTGTGCGAGTGTACTTACCGGATCGACGAAGGTGCCGGCCATGGCGCGTGGTCCCCGCGATGTGAGAGTCGAACTGTAAATAACGTCGGCGAAGCGGTCGCGGCGCGCAGGTAACAGATACTCACACACACACACGCGCACACATGTTCCGGCGGGCGGCGGGGCGGGTGAAGGGGCTCAGACGGAGCGTCGGCGGGCTTTTGCGGTGTGCGCGCCGCAGAGGGGCCGCGGGAGTGTGCGCGCGCCAGTCGCCCGACGCCGGCCGGCCGAGTGAAAGAAATATGACCATCGTAAACGTCACTATTATTATTATTGCGATCGGGACCGAATGACGATGAAAAAAAAAATGTATATATATATAATTCGCATGCGTGCGGTGGCTGTCGCAGCAGGATACAGCCGACCGGGACTTCCGGCGATCGACGGAAAACCGCGTTCGGCCGTCGAGACGGGCGTTTTGCAACACGCGGGCTTTGCAGCCCGTTGTCGGCTGTAGCGCGTCCACCGCTCGAAATCCGGCGGGCACCGTGCGAATGACGCGCACAACGCGGATAAAAAACGGACTTGACCCAATTCGAAGTTCTCGCAAACCGTTGTGCGAATGCACTGAGGTTGTTTACAGATTAACAACTCTATGATCGCGATCGGGTCACGGGATTATATTAGAGTAATTATGTTGTTGTACGCGAGGTACGTGGACGGCGATCGTTGTTCTTGCGTCGGCGATGACGCGTGGCGTGCCACCAATATCAAAATGTGTTACTTAACTGTCCACCGAGTGTTTATGAACATCAGCCGAAAATTTGACGCAACACCTACGGTTTAAACCGGTTGAGTCTCTACTACGACCAACTAGTCGAGGTTTAAAATTTTGTGATACGAATTCGTTTTTTTTTTTTTTGCCAAATTCTAGCTTTTTCGTTTAGTGATACCTGTGGGCTATTGTGGCTGTATAATGCGGGATATCTAACCTTTACTTTGAATATTTTTATTATAATGTCATATTGTCGCCAACGTGCCAATTTCTTTTTTCTTATTAAAACTAACATGCATGTGTTACTGCTTAACACCAATCGTTGTATGTTTCCGCCGACAGTTGCATATCCGATAAAACTAGTATTAAAACAAATCTCTATACGAGATAACACACAGACAAAACGTCTTTCGTTCCCGTTTTCTTTTCGAAAAAACCTAGTTCAGTAAACATTTAAAATAGATACACACGTATGCGGAAACCTTCGGGCACCCCACTCTTAAATATGCGACGCGCAATAACAATTGAGGTACAGAAAAAGGAACCGGATACGTGCACGTCGTATAGTTAAAAAAAAAAAAAAAAAAACTTTAAAAACTTTTGCTAATAATCCGCGTATGTTGTCGGCCGTAATATTATCGCAGTACGAGAGCCGAAAGCCATCGTAGAAATGGTTGAATGGGGCTTTAAAAGACCATAAAAGTTAAAGGAATTGATGGGATATGGCCTAAATGAGAATGAGGTTCTATGATCGGAATGGCGGCCAAATGAACCAATGAGGCCAATTAAATCTTTAACTATGTTCTTAAACAATATAAACCATGATACTACAATGCAATGATAACTCGTCTCAGCTTCTTCAAATCCTATCACAACAAATGTAGACACCTGAAGACCTATCCACAATGAAATTCTTTTGCTTAGTATATATTTGCTAAAGACATTAAAAACACCCTATATGATATTATGTGGAAATCAGGAGCGTGCGTAATATGCTCCACAAATCTACATTGCCCACACAAAAAAATCGACGTTTAGGTATAAACCACAGCTAATAAGTGACCGATAACGAATTAATATTGTATAGGTATACGTGATTTGTGCATCAAATGTTATTCCTAAATCTTCGGCTTAAAAACATGAAATAATTAGCTCAATATCGATCACTGTTTGATATCTGGATTTTAATAGTTTGTTCGTCAATCGACACTACCACCAGCGGTGCAAATTTAAAGTGTTCCGAAAATTGTTTTCAATTGAGACTACTCTTGAATTCTAGTAAAGTGTTACATGTTTACATGTCTACATGTTAAAAAAAAATTCACTCTAATCAGCGCTATTTATATGCCAATATTTAGGCAATGCTACACAATACGCTATTTTTTTTTTCGAGTTAAACAAATAATTGTATTCTGTAAGGCGGACGGTTAAAAAGGAGAATCTTATTACTGCGTTAAATATTCCCGCGACAAAACCGAAATTTACATTTTTTAGCGTGCATAATATGTGAGAGCGATATGTCATTTCAGTATTTTGTTAGGGTGGTGTTTAAATTGTTTTTAAAATGCATCTTATTTAAGAACCTTATTTTGAGAACAAAATAGAAATGTTTTACCGACTACAAAGTGATGCAAATGTTTTGAAAACAAAAACAGCAGAGCTCAGAGTATGGATAACATTTACAACGGAAAATCGTGATGTAACTTTTTCTAAACAATACTAACGGACACTGAGTAGTGCACTGCTAATACGGTTACGAATAGCGTAAAACCTCAGATCACTTCTATTATAATTTTGTGTATTTGTTCCGTGTCAAATAGCAAAAACGCGCGGTTTGAGAACCGGCAAAATTCATGTAGTATCCACTACAACAAATATTATTATATTTATAGGTGCTTACCGAACAGCTTTTGATTGGTCACTTCGAAGTCTTGATCAACTATACAGCCATACGACTAAAGCTCCTTTGCGAATAATAATCGATTGACATCGTTTTATTGTAAATCGAATGACGGAATAAAAAAAAAAAACGATTCAGAACGCCAAACGAATATAATACAACACAATTTTATTACTATATTATAAAATGTGGACGGGTTCGTACTCGCGGTCTGTATATATAGCCGTATTATAGATCTGTGACGTGCACCCTTCGCCGTTTCGAAACAATATAGTGCACATTACATCATAATGATACATATTTATTAATAACGCGAATACATGCGTACGACAACGCAACTATGCAACAAACTGCAACGTTGCAGCTCGAAGTTTCTCTATATGATATTATGCGTTTTGAACGTTCAAAATGTATAATATGTATATAGCCAATAATATAATAAAACAGCGGACCGTCTCGTCTGGCGTTGGGAAATTGAAGTAAAAGTCCCGCCAAGTGCAGCAGTACGATATATTATCGTTATTATCACCGTAGCCGCCACTGCTGCAGTTCTCGGTGCAACGGTCGCCGACCGATAGATCCCGCGCCGAAACTGCATCGTACAACGCACTCGGGCGACACACTTTCGCGTGACCTAGGCCCGAATCGTCGGAAAACGGCGTGTGTAAATAAATGATATAAATATCTCGTCGACTTATAACACGAGTACGCATCGTCGTTATCGTCGCACAATCATCGTCCCACCGTTTATTTATATATGTATATATTATACGTCTTATTACACGCTCGTTTAAGTGGGCAATCCATACGGCAATGTCGCGCATGTTAAAAACCTCATACGGCCGGCCGCCGGTGATTAGTATTTCGTAACACAAACATCGTACAACACAGTCTGTAAACATGATGCGATATTATAATGATTTAATATAATATAAACATACCGTTGTACGGCAAATTAGATGCCTGCTTTAAGCGCATACACACCGTGCGTACTATTGTTGACACGCCGACGACGACAGTCGCGCCTATTAGATTATTATGCCATCACTGTTGTTGTATTGCGGTAACAGAAATAAAAGAATAAACGCTGGTCGGGAATGATGATAATTATTACATTATATCTATTATTATTTTGTATCGCGACGACTTGGCGAGAATGTTTCGTTATGACAATGACAATTAACACGGCGATAATTATGGCTGTACACGCGATATCGCGGAAGGCGTGTGCGTTTTTAAACTCGCGTTCTTCGGCGAAGTAGACACACGCCGTCCGACCAGCAGTGACGTACGGGCTGCATCAGACGCAGACCCGTTCTTTGAATCCTATCGTCTCCGGGTTACGGCCCATGTCACCCCTATAAGTGCCGGCTTGACACTTATATCGATCACGATTGACGAGGCTTAGATTTTCTTGACGCCTTTTCAATTCGTACTGCAGTAGAGGTTAGCTATTGATCACTCCGGTTTGCGACTGCAAAACATTATTGGTTCGTTAAACAAAACTATTTAAGAATTAAATAATAATTTTATGACCAATTCTACATTAAACAATAAATACGTTTGGTAGGTTTTTCAGTATTTTTTTTTTTTTTTTTCATCAAAGATTAGAAAGATTTTGTCATAATATTAATATCTATACTCTGTTCAGCGAGAGGAAGACGCGCCATCGAAACCGGTTCCCCCGTGGCAGGATGTCGCGAGAGGATACGCAGAAAAGCCGATTTTCCTCGGTCCGCGGCGTGTTCTCTCGCTGAACAGCAGAGTATAATCAAAAAAATATGATAAACATAATATTTGTATTTTACTTTTAGCTGTACATTCTTAAAACCACTATTATTACTTAAATATTTTGCCCGTGTATATATGATTTTCCGATAATATATAATATTTCTATATAATAGAGATCTAAATATCTTGCAAACGTCTGGGTTAGATAACAATATTATTAATGAAGATTAGGTAATGTATAAATTACAATTATAATATAATATATACTGCTGAGAAGAAACGTCGAGGAAACCCACGTCGTACGGAAACTTTCTCGCCACGTTATAGGTATCTTCGGTAAACTTTGAGATGAAAAACCCGTGCCAGATTTTATCCGTCGGGTTTACAACACAATAATATTTCTATTAGACACATATTTTCGGGAAATTCGGAGGCCCGGAAGCATTACAAAAATGTATAGCAACGCTATAATAATAATATGAATTGTTATAGATGAGTGCTCATTTCTAATAAATCTTATAAATTTTATTCAATCTCAAAAACATATACACCATACACGTGCATACACGGTGGTAGATATATAATAACATTTATGTAATAATTATTATGAATATGTGTATACGTTAAGAATATATTACTGTAAAACTTTTTGCATATTTTTAAATGATAACGGTGTGTAAACCGCGATCGTCCGACGTTATGGGTCGGCACCGTCTCCACTACCACGCCATGGTAATCACCATATACCCAAAAATACGGTATACCTACATTTATTATTTATTTATTAACGTATTGGTTTGAGAAAAATCTGTTTGTGATGTAGTGTGTACAACTTTAAACCACGCATAGAAAATAATTCATAGTCCTGCTTTGTAAATTATATGCTGGGTCCACAAATTTACTGTAAAAAGGTCGAGAGCCTCTGATATAGAATACTAGACCTGATTGTAGAAGTAGAACATTTATTATTTTTACTCCTCCCTTCCATTTTCGCAGTATTAAAAAATATTTCGAGACTTAAACAATAATGAATAATTACAAACATGATTTTTAAAATACACGTTAAAGTTAAATTCTTTTAAATTGGAAACTTGGAAACACTTACAAATTCACCGAGATCCGATAATAACCGGTAATAAACAAATACCGGATACCGATATCAAAATTTGAAATACCGCCAGCCCTAGGATATATTATATTTTTATGTTACAACGTCCGGTCTGAGGCGCTTGCAGCTTCGATTTAACAGTTCAGTTTTACCATAACATAATAATATCGATGCATCTCCGCCCCGGCAAGTTGACTGCAGTCTCCGATAATCGTGTTTACTCGGCGAATGGCATTAAACGAAAATAATACCCAAGCCCCGCGGATATAATTTCCAACGGTATAATATATTATTCGCGAACAAAATATCCAAACAAAAAAATAATTATTTTCTCCAACGATTTTACATCGGTACTGATAGCTATAACTCTATAAATCAATAACATAATCAAAACTCGTCTAGTTCAGCTCACTGTGTATAATAATATAAGTATAATTATTAGAATCTAGCCCATGGTTCAGAACTTGATGCAATCCATACTTTTAGGCAATTATGACGTATATTTTAAATGTAATTCGATACGAATGTGTCTTATGATAACATGTAGATTTTTTTTATTGCATAATAAATGTTATTTTTTTCCATATCTCGAAATTTATGAAAAACCCGTTTTTCAGTAGGTATTAATTATTGTTGTTAAAAAAAAAAATAGCACAGCGTGAATTGGTTACCATTGGTTGTTGGACCATCGTCCAACACAGATAATAAAATAGTAGTAAAAAAATAAATTACAACATCTTTGGAAGGACTGCAGTGATGTCAGTAGAGATATTCCACTAAATGACATTGCTTATTTTATCAGAAAATGAAAATTTATTGACTCTAATTACATTTAAAATATAAGTTACGTATTTGTTTTTTTATTACATATATTATAGAAGTATTATTTAAATTTAAAATATAAAAAAAGTTTTTTTTACATTTTTAAATTTAGATGTCGTATCACGGATATTTTTACGTAGAATTCAACGGACACATTCGCAACATGTACAAATGCAATTCGGATAAACTTTAATTCTATACGGGTACCTAACCTACTTATACCGATCTGTGGATGACACATCGACATTGTATCATAAAAAATGCGCGACGTGAATGCATCATAGTCGTGCACGAGTGAGTTTACCTTTTACAAAAATCGTCATCCGGGAAATCTGATATATTATTCGTTAGTCATATCATACATTTGTTAATCGGTTTTCAAAACCTGCGACAGTTATTTCGAGTACTTGGCCTAGGGCTTGATCTTGATCGCCAAATATTTTTATTTTCAAAAAATGAGCGTCTACGTACAATTATTGTTGTTAACAATTAGGTCAAGTTACAATGGTACGGTGCGGATAAAGAAGTGAGTGACGACTGGCGAACAAATGATACCCACACATTTTGTATTGCATAATAACGTATTCGGTTGTTGTTGTCAGGGTTTGGGGGGGGGGGGAGATCCATAAGGATAGTTCGGCCGTCAATTCCATAGATCTTTAGCCGTCGTGCAACGTTGCCAAGGGTGTACCACGGGGAGGCGATCTCTATCAATACACCCCACCGGTTACTGCAGCGGCAACAAAATGGCTAACCAATATTGACATTAGAATCTAAGACTACACAAATAGTATCCCGACTCACCATCCAATCATTCATATATGTTTTATATTATTTTATTTCTTTTAACTATTTTATGTTTATATTTCTTATTGTATTATCTGTTGTTGCTATAGTATTAACTGATTTTAATACTGTTGGTGTCGGATTAAACCATACGACAAATAAAATATGTATTCGGTAAGTTGATAAACCCATTGTTAACATCGTTAACTCACGCCTGTGATTGTTTGACGAAACATCGTTAGTGAGTCATTGGTTAATTTTTTTTGGATCTTTAGACATTCGCCCAGCCCGAATCGCGTTCCCTGTCGCGGGGAAAACTGTAGAATCCCGAAACTTTAGTTTTTACTGGTCTACGCGTTTGTCGATGTCTCGCGAATGGTATCGATAACACGCGTGTCTTCGGAAAACCGTTTTCTAATACAAGTCTTCCCGGAGCTCTTGGCCGTCTGCACTGCCCGGGGACAGAAGCAACCGTTATAATATATATAGCTCCCACCGCGATGATGATAATAATAATAATAATAATAATAACATAATGTGACCACGTCTCGCCGAAACACTACGTCGTCGTCGGTTTACTATTTGCTTTCCGGTTTTCAAATAACACTGAGCAAAACGATTATACCTACACCGAACGGCGCCGCTTCCGTTGACGTTGCGGTGATTGTTTAGTGCTTATGGTATTATATTGGCCCCGAGAAAGTGGGTGTGTACGACGATTTTTCAAAGCTGACGACAGTTTTCTTATGGATTTCGTAATGACCAGACAGGACATATTATAGTTCCGCGGCATTATCTTTTTCAAACGGCCGTGCGGCGCTCGATTGCGGAATTGTTTCACAAAATGTTTGAGTTTGTTTTATATATAGTATACTAGTGGTCTTCAACCTTTGTGACTCGCGACCCATAATTATTTTTAAAAAACGTTTGCGGCCCATGTCAGAAAAAAACAATTAAAAACAAAATAGCTAATTATACCATTGTAAATGAACTGTTTTAATTATAATTAAATAAATACAAGTTTCGATTCGTGCAGGAAGTATTTTATTTTTATTATCGGTAGTATATATATATATATATGTGTGATAAAAAAAAAAAAAAAAAAAAAAAACGTTTTTTTTTCTTGTGAAGAAGACTTGTCCCGTTTTTAAAACTTACGCTACCCAAAATTGGGCCGCGAACCACCGGTTGAAAGACCACTGGTATGCATTACACAACGGTTGTAACAGAGTATGTGATAAGAATAAACGCATACTATGTCGGTGGAAATTATTTGTCCACGTCAAATATAATAATATATGATGGGAAAAACGATTCATCTATTCACTCGACGTTTGCTTTATACAACAAAAGACAAACACCCAGTGTGAGTGTTCGATTTTCGTCACGTATGTGTAACCCATCCTCGAAATCACCGGCGTGACATGTGAAAATATCGGGAATTAATTCAGTATAATAATGTTATCTATCGTTCCGGCAATACCCTGTCGTATATTTTTTTCGGCTTAACATGATAATTATGATTATAATTAATTACCCACAGACATTGAAGAATAAAGAAAAATCCTTCTATAGTCTAGGTCGCGAAAATAATAAACTATTATCGGATACTTTGAGATCCTGAGAAAATAAAAATATGGTATTTAGAACTCAAATCTTTTCTTGCTGGTGTGAATTTGGCAGCGCAAAATTAAAAATTGGTATCTGGTGAAAATAGCATCCAACACATTTTGAAAGTTAACAGTGTCCAAAAAATTAAGAAGAACATGTTTACCATATAAAACAAGTCACAACAAGCTGTTCACTCAGGATAATTGAATTTACATTTAATATATCTATTTCAGTGACATACTCAGCAACTCGACACCTACGGTACCCACTTAACCATATTATTTTCTTTTGGCTCCTTTTAAGTACCATCTAGGATTCATTTTACTATTGGAAAATATGCTAAAGTAGAAACAGACAAGAAAAAAAAAATTTTAAAAAAAACGCACATTATTAATAAAATCAATATATTCATCGCTTCGATCAGAATCCAAAATTGATACTAGTTAATTAACGTATGAAAAAAATTATGAAAATTATATAAATAATAAATAATTTAAAATTATTTTTGACTGAAAATTTCCAAAAAGAATATTTTGAAAAAAGTTATTACGTTTCGAATTAATTTACTCTAAAAAATATCAATATTATAAAATATTGCAAAAAAAAAAAAACACCTAAAATTAAATAAATTATTTTATTATCAAATTTTTTTTAAAAAATTAGATTTACATTTAGTTATTTTGATTTTTTTTATTCTTATCACTAAAAAATAAAAATAAAATTGTTGCATTGTATTTGCAGCGTAAGCGTCTACATATGATATATATATATATATAACATTCTTTTAAATAATGATTAGAACAAAAGTTACTTCATTCATCAGGTCATTCTGTTGTTACGTGTTGTTTAATTCAAAATAAATATATTATATGTATATACGGGTGGTGTGCGTAGCGATAGATATGTGTTTATATTTGTTTTATTATAGGCATTACACGGGTAAATAATTAGCACCTACTTATTTTTACAACGTTTTATAATAACAACAGGCCGAATTTACTGTGCCTCTATACCGATATAGTATAATTATATACGGTAATATTATAATCAAGGTTTTAAAGATGAAAAACAACTTATAATTTGAAACACCAACGAAAAGTATAAAAACGAAATCGCTTGACGATGTCTATGTAGACCATATTATGATTAAGTAAACTAGCTATTATATACCTACGAACGTGCTATGACTCAAATATTTCTGAACACCATAGGTAGAGTGTACAGTCCACACCGAAGGTTATGTTATTAACTAATATCGTATAGGTACGTGTGATTTCTAAACACGTTCATAATACTATTGTTTACATTAGAAATATGATCGTTGTTCAATTCACGTCATATATACAACGCGTTTTAGGGTTTTCCGTACAAACTTTGAGAGCGATCTCGTGTCAGCGACGAGTGAAATCGAAAACCTATTTTGCGAATACGGGAAATTTAAAGACTGTTATAAGATCTTGCGGTTAATTTGTGGTTTTTTTTTTTCATTTTACACGTTATACAGTTTGAATAGCCAAGCATGCTTTTTAGCTTTAATAATAAATTTATTCAAATTCTGGTTTTTGGAATTTTTAAATATACTTAAAGCCCTTTTTTCAAATTCTAGGGAATTTTTGTACTATTACTTAAAGAGTGCTCTGTAACGATACAAAATTTTGTTTTCCAAACAAGAAACCTCCTCTTTTTTTGTTTAAAATTTTTAAGTGGATAATTTTTTTGAAAATGTTGATGTACCAAATTCAAAATGTGAACGAGTAATTTTTTCTTAGTTATTAAAATGTTTATACTAATGATAATAGTCTTTAAAAATGGTTTTACGAAAATATAAAATATATGTAATATTAAATTTACTATTAATTATACTTGGATCATTTTTAAAAACTATTAATGTTGATAAGTAATAATAATTACTAAAATTTTCAAAAGACTAAAATCTCCAAATCTTCCAAACCAATTATCATGAACCTATATTATCCTTAATACACGAAGTTAAATAACTTGAAAACTACTGATATGAATTTTAGAAAAATTATCCGTTAAACAATTTACTGTGGAAAAGGGGGATTCTTATTTGAAACACAAAAGTTTGTATTTTCGCAGGACACTCCTTCAGTAATACAAAAAAATTTCAATAATTTGAAAATATAGTCTTTGTGTATATTTAAAAATTCTAAAAATCAGATTTGAATAACTGCATTATTGAAGAAAAATAGTGGGTGAGCGTGTTAGGTGAATCACCCTGTGTTTCCACAGCGTGTAATGCCATATCGTCGGACGTAACATTGATTTTAGATTAAAATCAGCTGGTAAAAATATTAATAATATATATTAACACAAAGATTACATCTCATAAAGTTTTTACATTATACTATAATTGACCGATGAGGTTATTGTATACTTCATATTATGAAATCGAGTATTTCGAGAATTTGGCTTGGTTCCTGGTTTATTAGATCTTTTGTAAGGAAATTCTCGAGTAGCTCCTCCCCTTGTTGT
>JACXSJ010001123.1:0-116288 GCA_014851325.1 Pentalonia nigronervosa
CTGCCAGAACTACACTGCCTATTACACAGACAGCGAGACACGGTAGGGGCTCGCTCGGGCTCAAATCTGTCCACACAGCGAATTCCTTAAGACCGTGTGACTCTATCGGTACATGTTAATATGCTTACACACTATACTATATTATATTATTACTATATCTTATACTACGTATAGCATACAGACAGGGGTTCACAACAACGGGGTAAATAAATAGCTGTAATGGTAAATTGAGTACCTATTGTTGCCCTACCTCCTTTCCCTGAATACACATATTGAGTCAGTAAAGTTGTTCTTTGGATTACTACCTAGTCAACTCGTGGACTCTTAATTGGCTAGTTAACCAACTTTAAAACTTTAAGAGTTAACAGATGTGTTAAGGATGTTTTGTAAATTCTTGTGAATAAAATGAATCGTTTGTTACAAGTTCCAATTTTCTAGGACGAATTCAATATTTCAGCATTTTAATTTTAGTTCATGTACGCATATACATTTCTTTCATAACAGTTTAAAAATTAAACTATAATTTTTGGTAAATATTATAATGAGTACAATTTTAACTAGGTAACTATATGACATGTATGTCAACCAATAATGATTATTTAGTACATAGTCGATTTTGTTCATTGAAAGTCATAATATATTTTTTTGAATTTACATATGTGTTATACAGCAATAACTGTAATGTTTCAAAAATTGTTATGATCAATTAGTACTGGTCTTAACTTAACACTGTCATGAAAACTGAAAGCGGTTTGATAACTAACTTCAACAAATTTTGTGAGTATGATTACATTTGGTCGATTAATGCTGGTAAAAACAGCATCTGAGATTTTTAACGATTTCGACAGCCAAAAAGTAAGTGATCATCATTGAACCGTTGTAGTTGGCATATTTCATTAGTGTAAGACAATCTTATTATTATTTCCTTTCAAACGTCTTTCATTCGTGTGTAATAAAATTTTTCAAGTGAAAATAATTTGTCACAATTTAATTTATTTCGCGCGGATCTGTTCGTATCGAAGTGTCTTTTTATGTTTTTACGAAATGTCTAGAACATGTAATTATATGACAATTAAACGCTTTTGAGATAATACCGGTTACATTAATATCATTCTACTTTACAACGCACAAAGTAAAATATAATAATCTGATACCGATGAATTGTTAATTATCAAACACTAAAAGCATTTTTGACCATGATTTTTATAAGTGGTCGTACAAATAGATATTTTTTTCTTGCTACTGTGAACCCGTTATTTAGTATCCAAATTGTTTATGTGTTTTTACCATCTCACTATCTTATAAGTCTGTAAAGTTTATAATGATTTTGTAATATAGAAATAGCTGAGGAGGATGGAAAATAATTGAAGATGAGTCATACACTGAGATTCTCGTTAAAACAACGGAGACGACGACAAAGACAACAATGATGACGGAAAAGTTAAGACTTTGGAAGAAGAATTGGTTTCAGGCTAAGAAAGAAAAACCACGGTCGTTGATTAACTGATCGGCCAGTGTAATTCTTAGCGACCACGTTCAGGTTCTAAAGACATCATTGGTAGAATTGGCATCTGGTGACGAAGGATAGTATAAATGGGCCCCAAGACTTTAACAATTGCATAGGCAACATGAAGAACCGTTATAGAATCCCAATTGTATTTTACGTGTCCTTTGCCGATTCGTTCTCTATCATCCAGTAGCATCTCCACTTCTTTACGCACTTGCTGTCGGCAGTTGACTTGTAAGATGATGAGGTTTTGTCGCCAGGTTCAACTCGACAATCTGATGTCCTATTAAGGTCGTGGTCACCACTAAACTCCTAGTACCATAACTGATTGATGAAAGTAAGGTCGGCATTGACACTAGATCTACCATTGACTACTATAATATCCGTGTTATCCAACGTAGTTGCCAAGAATTTGCCGATCATCCTTCCTGATCAGTTGAATCTACGACTTTTGAGTGTCTTTCTTAGTCTTGAACGAATTTAAGATCCAAAATCTTAAATTCTTTGTCATTATCATTGCTGCTGTTGTGGATTTGGCTTGAATGTTTTCAATCAAAATATCATTGTATGGCTCTGTCTCCATTATTTAATATGGTACCTAAAATATTGTACTTATATTTTGAATTTTATTGTAAAAATAAAGAAACTTTTTTTCGATTGCGTCTGAGTGTCATTCGACTGCAATTCAAGTATGATTAAAAGTTATGAAAAAATATATATTATTATTAAAATAACTATTAGGACAAAAGACAAAAAATTCCTCAAAAAACTATAAAATATTATATACGTAGTTTATGTCCAAAACAAATTACCAAATAATAAATATATGTTATATTATACAACAAATAAAACTGTTAAAATTATGCTGAAAAAAATACTTGTCTATACAATATTATTTCATTTTTTTTAACGCACATTTTATTAATTATTCTGAAATGGAAACTATATAATAACGACCATAATAAATACAAATTTGTTTGAAAAACATTTTCCTGGATATTATTTTTTTATACGTTAAAACTATTGGGCATTTTAACACCATGCAATTATAAAGCATCCTATTTCGCATGTCTATATTACTTTGTCAGCTAAAAAGATTTTGTTTTACGTCAGTGGTTTATAAGATGGTATTTATATTTAACGATGGACCAGAAACATACAATTTAAAGACAGATATTATTAAGCATGAGTTTCAAAATATATATATATATATATAATACGCAAAATGTGATTTAAATTATTTGTTTCTCAAACTTATGATGGAATAGAAATCCATTTTTAAATGGACCCTTTTCTCTTTCATACCAGTCTATTAATTTGAAAAGTTATTTTAAACATTTAAAATGTATAAACATTTAACTGCAAGTTTACAAACTCATTCAAAACAATTAATATATCTCAATGTTTAAATGGATTTATTAGTGAGTTAAACCTAGTTGAGATTTGTGTGAAGGTTTTGCTGCCGCTCAGGTCGGTTTAGGTCAAAACTAGAAATTATTAAAAACTTAAAATTACAAATAATTATTTCATTCTAAACAAATATTATGTTATATTTTATATTATATGAAAAGTTTAAATAACGATTGCATGTTTCAAAGAATAACATATTTAATTGGTTATTCCTCAATTTTTTTAAATTTTTGTAGTTTTAAAGTTATATTTTTAACTTAACTTTGATGATTCTAAGTATACATTTGTTTAAACATAGGTACTATAAAAAATAATTAAATCATTATTTTTACGACATTTTAAAAATTAATATTGAAAATACTAAGCCATCGGGGTGAAATTTTATTTTTACTAACGCAAAAAGTCTCAAAAATGGTTACTTTTATTATTTAAAAAAGTAGCCATTATCTTTTAAACTAATTTGAAAAAGTAATTCAAAGCTATTTTTCTTTTTTAACAATGAAATCATTATTATAAAATAGGTAACGGTAGTGCCATTTTTTCATTATTTAATAAAGACAACAATGAAAGGGAGAATAATGAAACTGATATATCTAAGAACTTAAGCTACTTGTAAGGTTAAGTTTTATAATTTCAAACCCTCGTAAAAGTATGGCAATTTAATTATATTCAATTATTATACCCTATTTTTTAATCGTTTGAAAATAGATAAATAATTTAAATGTGTTTGTTTATTTTTTTTCGAATTATGTTTATTTAAAACATACGTGTTAAATATATGTTTATAGGTCCGCATTAGTTCAACGAGTCTGCTAAATCCAATCAAACCGGATCGGTTTCTCCGTGTCCAAAAATATTTTCAGAAACCTCTTAAGTATTAACTATAGATGGTGGTGTGAGAACACTCTTTTAGATGCCTACGGCACAAGGTGCCCGATGGGAAACTGTAAGAATCAATATTCCATTCCGTGAAGACTTCATAATATTTTATAGACCCATCAAAATATATCGATGACAACTACGATACAATTTTCAATAACAAACTAGTTCGTCGTCGTGCTCAAGATTGGCTCGAATATCAGAAGTAGCCTTAGACCTTTTCGGCGATACATAGCATCGAGTGGTAGAATGCCGGTTTAGATTTATTTATCCTGCAGTAGGATATCACATGAACAGTTGAGAGTTAAGTTCGTGAATTACAATGGTCCTGTAGAGAAAATTGTCAATATTTATTATGGTCGTTATCGCACAGTTTCGAAACTCCAAAATAATCAATAAAATGTACTTTGTGAAAAATTAAACAGTAAAATAATATAATATGAACCACGTAATTAGTTTTCGGCATACATTAAACGGTTGTATTATACTTTATTTTATTTTTTTTTTTTTTGGGGGGGGGGGGGCATTATAAGAGTACCTAGGCATTATGATAGAAATTTTTTTGTTTCATAACTCATAGTCGTAATTTAATTATATCCGAAAGAAAATAATTAAATGTGGCATGCGCGATTAGATCCTGTATTTGTTTTTCGACCAAATTCAAAATAGCAAATAATTTCTGTACCATTTTTTAAATAATAATATACTGTAACGTGGACTAGTTAGATCTACGTGACACATAAATACACGATTATAATATTATCGTTTGTCGTCGTTAGACATCGCGGTGTAATATTCTAATCGGCAACCGCAACGCACACGTCATGCAATTTAACAGGTTTATCGCGTGTACCTAATTATTGTATTATATTATCACTCGTATTCAACACTCGCGGGTGCGCGCGTACTCCTCCTCCCACAAACCTATATCGCAGAATAGTGCAGCGTATATATTATTAGCAAGTTTAAGGAACACCATTAATATAAATACTTGTTTAAATGGACAAACTTTCGGTCCGAACAATTACACGTCGGAACGCATTCCACGTCAACCGAGGCAATTCCAAAACAATTGGACGACTTCCTGTACACAGCAGTAACTATGTTATTATTATTATTATTATTGTAGTTATAACAGAGCTGTCTATAATAATATATAGTATATGCAGGATAATATAGACCTCTCTTACGTACCGATCGGATAAAGTTCAAAAAAAAAAAGAAATTGTAAATCTTGGCATTGGATTCTGTAATAGCGACAGACTGCAGCATTATTATTATTATTATAATGATGTCGCGGAAATAAAACCAAATGCATTATTTATCGTTATTTGCACTGGTTTTTATTATTTTTATTATTATTATTATTATTACCGCATAGGTATAACGACTTAATCGCGTAAACGCGGATTTGGGTACCATTTCACGTGGGCAAATTATCATTATGCATTGGTTTGTGGTGTATTCTCAAAATGAATAACGAGATGACGTCTTTGTATATGTATAACTCGTAATGGTCATCGCCTATGACGTTCAGTGGTCATATTATTATATTGGACATATAATATTATACACATAAATCTATTATTATATGATAATTTAGCCAGCGCGTTTTATGGGCGTTTATACAGGTATAAACAAATTAAATGATTTTTTTCCCCGTTTTTGTTTTTCAGGCATTACCCGCCTATAATGCCTATAATTTACAACGGCAGTATTTCGCCTATAATATATCATGCTGATACGTTACCCGCGTACTTAATGGACACATTAAAGGTTGATGGATAACGGTGTATTAGTCACCCGAGTTTGATGTTTAAATAATTGATAAGGAGACCCCTGAGTAAATTTCAATTATAAAGTCGTTTTTACGGCAGCTTTTTTTTTTCTAGCACAACCGATATTAAACCATCGAATAAAATATACCGTATACGAGAATCCGATATATTATATTATAATATATAAGTGTTACTCGATTTAATGTATAATATTAAAGGCGACACACGATAATATTTACAAAATGTGTGTGCATGTACCTACCGAAGAATATCATCGTAGTTGTGATTGTGACGTTAGGTTAAATATCTAATATTTTCTAACTGAAATGAATTATAACCGATTCATTCTTCGAACCATTTTAACACAATATAAATGCTCGTGATACGAGTATAATGATATAACCAACAATGAGGCTTTACGTTCACAAACTTTGAATTACTCTTAACAATTGTACATATAACATGTACTTTAAACTAAGTTTTTGAGTAGTTGATTTGAATACAAAGCATTTACGCTACCAGGGATTCATTATCTCGAAATCTCTCTAATCGAGTGTGAGCTTATCGATGTATTATATTATGTGTGTATATTTTAAACGTAATTGTTATTTTAAATAATCAGTTTGTTTGTTCGTGGCAGAAGCATCAATAAATGAATACAATATCCCAAAATAATATAAATATAGGTTTATTCGGTTATTAAAATTAACTATAAATGATAATTATTCACGCAGTTGATCGTTATTTAATAATATTTATTATTTCCTTAGAAACAGTTTTGGAAATATTCATAGATACATAGTCAGTCGTATCTATATTTGTATATGGAAATATTGTATATCAAATCAAAAACCCATTGACGTGATATGAAGCGGAAAATTAATATAATAGGTTTAGATATTTCTGGAGATTTATATAAATCAACTCAAATCACTCGGAAAGAGAATAAACTTAAATGTACACAATTCGACGTTAATACCAATAATCACCGTAATCGATATCATACAAAAATGTTTGAGTTACGACTGGCTGCTGGTACTTATTATTAATTATTTTAATAAAGGTCAGATTTAGCAAAATATGAACAAATTTTACTCATTTACTGTTCAGGCTAGTTATTATGAAATGTATATAACGTTTCTATTGATATAATAATATATAATAATAATACTGGCTATACTAAAATATATAATAAATAATACAAGTTTACAATCAATTTGAGTTATAATGATTTATAATATTAATATATTAGGTCCAACTGTGTTCGAAGCATCGTTCTAGACATAATAGTACTAAGTGCAAATGTATTTAAAGGTGGAAGTGTAAATTAAAATTTACTCAAATATTATCAGCATTAATTTTAGATTTTTTTATTGGGCAAATCGGGGTGGCCAGTTTCATAATATTGCTATGCATAATATTATGAGTTTGATTAAAAAAATGTGGAGAGAGAAGTACACGGAATCTGGTCGTTTAGAACTCGTCTCTTTTCGATAACGCGTCAGATTGTGGTTTGTGTGATGGTGACAATACGCAATTTTAAAACAACGATAAAGTGCATGCTGACGTTTTTTCAACGATTGTCGGTAGTTTTTCTTTGCATTTAGAAGAAAAAAACGACTTTTCTAAAGTACCATCTAGACTCAACTTCCGAAATCGTGAAAGTTTTTGATCACTTTCTTCAACCCGGAAAGAGTTCAGAGAAAAAAAATATATAAAACGATAAACCATTGCAAATCCAATACGAGTTTCTCGTAATTCGTTAAGAATCTAAAAAAAAAATCATAATAAAACAGAAAATGAATTTGCGTATTTCCACAACAACTATAATATAGTTTATTATTATGCTTATTGCGATACTGCTGTAAATGGAGTTTTGGGCGGATTTCGAATGTGACTAAACTATTTCTTTTTCTCGTAGTTTACGCATCAGTGACGTTCAATCCTGCGTGATAAGAGCACGCAAAGGTAATGGTGTCGAACAGAAACCAAATAAATAAAAGGTTTGTAAACTTACAAATCATGTACTGCAGTTGAATAAAGCTAAAAAACAATCCATAAAAAGGTTATAATTGTGTAATGAAATGACTTTATTATATCATTCTTTCTTGTGTATAAGATCTTATAATTTATCTTAAATATATTAAAGGATGGTTCATTCACTGATCAAAGTCTCTCAAATGAGTTGCCACAGTTGACGAAAGGAACAAACTTACCGATCTTCATTATTTTGTCACATAATAAAAAAAGGCGGCACGTATTTTATAGTTTCATATTATTGTAATATACCTATGGTATAATTAAAGTGTTAATATGTATCATTCTATCTTGCTGAGGACAATAACACGGTTGGCCAAATAAGGTCTAAATTGCCACTAGAGAATGATAGGATAATCATTAGAATCGCAAATATCTCTGATAACACTGCCAAGCTGACTGTCACAATTTGGTCAGCAAGTCATTGTCATGCATTCCCTAACATGAGTGCGAGTGCACTACCTCGTAAGTCTGCACTTACGTAGCTTGTGAGTTTCGAGTCTGAGAGCAGTGAACGGTCTTATTCTTTTACTGAGAATTTTTCCCATTTATTTGATTCATACTTTTATATACATAATTTATTTCCGTCCAGAATTTATTATTCCTAATAGTACTCCCTGTTGGTCTACTGAAGCATATTTTTTGTTTGATGAGCATCTAAGATAATAAATCCGATTTTCATATTTCATTCAAAAACTGTATTGTACACAATACACAGCTTGTAACTGAACACATGTCTTCGTAAGTGTTCCAAACATTAAGAACAAGGTCTCACGTGATCATTCAACAGTCTTTTTGATAATAGGATTTTATTTATGATTATTTGATTATTATAATTGTAAATATTTTTGGTATGAATCCCATAATATATTTCGCCACTATATTATGCGTCGGTTTTACACGAAAATTGCATTCACAATAGTAAATCAAAATTAAATATTTTGTCATCGAATCATTTGTTACGTATAACTTGGAGATTTTTTTCTATCATACCAATGATTATAATTCATCGGGCACTCGTGTAATTCAGAATTGAAACTTTCGCATTTGAATGGTTTTAAAATAATATAAATAACACGATATATTGTATTTACAATAGAATAATCAATATAATATGATTCGTCGGCGAATCGTAAGACATTTAAATTTTAAGTGATTGCGATAATGCCGGTTTTATAAATGTATATTACATATGAATTGTTTGATTATTAAGAAATAATGTTTTAATTTTGAAAAATAACAAATAACAATAGATACGTAATACCAACGTCTATACAATAATTATAAAAACCATTAAAATATGTGATTTTTATGAACCGACTCGTTCAATATAATGATTTACATAATCCATAAGCCTAAAATACATAAAATTCATAATTACGGGACACGATTGGATTTAATGATATTATACATTTATTTATTGCGTGCTTCTAGAGTAAAACTATGTAAATGAAATCCAATTATTAGTATTGAGATATTTATTTGAGGCGTCATGATAAAAAGGCATATAATTTAATATAAATAACATTTAAACTTTGTTTCGCCGAAATAGTTAAATTATGGCCTCACTGTTGAAACTTAATATACATTGTGATGGTATATTGACCGATACGAGGTTTTGTTTGTCGTATAATACAGTTTCATTTCCAAACGAATAATATTATTATTATTAGCCGAGTATGAAAATAATTTGTTCAGTGATTGTACGTAGAACGCACATGTGTCGGAAAAATATAGACGTCAAATTATGTCGATCGAATACTTTCATGTCTATTAAAAAAATATAATAACAGTATTATATTCGCATGTATTATTCTGAATAATTACGATTTAGGCGTCACGGTGACATAATTTTGACGTTGTTTACTCTCAACTAGAACCTTTGAATTCCGCAAAATGAACTAAACAAGAATATCTTACCGTTGCATTCGTGCGTGAATACCAAAGAAACCTTCGTTTTCTGAGAACCAGAAAACCGAGTACAAGAAAAGTCTTCGGTATTTACGGAACGTTTCGATGGTGTAGTTAATATTCTGATTGGAATGTTTGAGAGGGATAGAAAACGAATGTTTTCGATTTTTTATTTGCATAATCATTATCATTATTGTTTATTAGAAAATTGTCTAAGCGCGCGAAGCGAGGAAGTGCGTACTGCGCCAACACGGATATAAATCTAAATAATATCTACTTCGTGATACAGTTTACTATCTTTTTTTTTTGTTGGTTCTCTTTCGACAAATATACAATCACTCGATGAGATCTGTGTTCCGTTTAATCTGAAAGCGGCCAGTTGGATATCGTCTGGGACGGCGTGTCAGATGAAAGTTTAGAAATTTAGTGGATATGGATGGTTATCGTGGTTGTATGGTTTTGTTGAAAAACTTTTTGTAAAGTGCAGAAGGCAGAAAGTGCCAGAGGTATTATATACATATATATATATATATATAACTATTATCAGTATTTTAATAGTTTTTTTTAGTTTTTTTTTTTCTAGTGTATGGTTAACGCATATCAAATGGTTTTTCGTGATAAGCTGAAAGTTTATTAATTGGCAAGATATAAATGTTCATGTTAAATATATAAATATTCGAATATTTAATTTTTTGTATTATCATTATTTTGGCCACAATCAGTATGTTACCTCACACCGACTAATACAGCTGAAGGAATATAAGTTAGGTTAGTTGTTAAACGGTCATAGTTGTATATGTTTAATGACACATGGTGTGATCGAAAGAACTCATATATTTCTAGTTAGTGCAATCTTTAGTGATTTTATTTAACAGCTGATACAATCGGTTTGGCCATTTTAACACTGTAGAGTATATATGTAAACGACCATAATTTTCTACTATGAACTATATATGCCATTAGGTGTGGACTTATGTTATATTAAATTACGGCAAAAGTGTTGAATGATAAAATGCTTTCGGTTTTAAACTAAGAATAGTAAATTCAATAAGTGATATTAGTATAATTTATACTCATAATATTATGGTAATTAAAAACTATTTTTAAGGATTATTATTTTTAATATATGAAATTTAATAACTCAGAAACTACTCTTTTGAATATTGGTTTAGTGTCTAAATAAAAGATACTTTAACATTTTCAAAATATCATGTGCTCAATAATTTTCAGTATAAATGGTGAGTTCTCACTTCAAAAAAGGAAGTTTGTTATTGCTACAGATTACTATTTAAATGTTATAAAAAAATTAAGAGTATTTGAAAATAATAAAATCTTTATAATGTAATTAAAAATTTTAAAATTTAGAATTTGAATAAATGCATGATTAAATGAAAAAAATGGAAGTGAATACTGAACATACTTTGTGAATTACTCTCATGTATTAATATGATGATATTTTACAACACTTGTTTCGGTATTACGAATATTTTTACGCACAGAGCTTAAATTCGACGATAATTATATACATTTTCGCCTTTGATGTGCACGCAGAGGCTAACTTTCGATACGCTCTATATTATATTTTTATAACGCAAAGTGCTCGGCTGTTAAAAATATTGTCAAAGGAAGCTTATCGAGATCATAATCGAAAGCATCACCTCCGCGTTAGATTTCAAGAGGTTGCCGTTGTCGGCACTTTTCCCATCGATTTTTGAGGCCAATTTGAAATTTTTTACTGCGCCTGATTTGGAAATGTCTAGTGTATTCAGCTACCAACGTGGCTGTACATTGGGTTTTTGTTACGAGCTATTGAAAGTTAAAAATATGCCACGCGAATCGATATCTTGATTTATTTAATACTTTTAATTAATTTATACGCACAATGTTCAGTAATTTACTTTATGATCAAAAGGATTTAAACGAATTAACATAGTATCGAATGGTTATAGTGTCACATTTAAACCGTATTTTAGTAATTAATTTTTTTTTCATATGGATATTATTGTAAATATTTCAACTAAAATAAAACGAATTTGAAAATTAAAAAAATAGGCTATTAATTAATGTTAATAATTATCGTCATTATTGTTTTGTTGAAAAAAAATAATAACGATAATAGTATGATAATAAATAATTATTAATAGTTATAATTATAATTATTTAAGAATATTATTATATAATATATTCATAATGATTTTGAGCAGCGTAAAATAATAAAATTAAACGTATTTTTATTACATAAAAATAAAAAGATACTTACTCATTTGATAATTTGACTCTAATACCATACGCAGTCGTTATAGCTAACATTTTGAATTAATTATCATGCATATTTATCGCTGCATGCCTAAGTAATATAATATACTTTCTTATTTCATTATAAGTAAATATATAAATCCAAACGGTCGATGTATTATTATTTCAATATTTCACTACATACTGAAGTTTATAGTTTCAAAAACCTAAAATATATAAAGTCACCAACGATTAATAATAACTATTGACTGTATATTATAACGCCGCTATTCTAACGCCATAACGAGTCTACAGTAGAAGTATGTAATATTTACTACTAGGTAGTAAAGTTAAAGAAAATCCAAATGGTTAAGATATTCTCAACGTTATCGCAAGACACATATTTTTTTTTGACAACGAAAATTTTTTTCTTCATAAATTTAGATCATTTGTGTACAACAGACAAAGCGAAACGGAACGATATTTTTGCTTATTGTAATATTATATTATGTTATCCAACTCTAAGAGTCATCATATTATATTACAAATAAGTAAAATTATAATTTCATTAAAATTGAGTATACAATATTTACCATAATTATTAAAATATTATAGTGAAATTCACTCCAACCATGATAAAGTTATTATAATATAATTCACATGTACATATTTCCTGCAATAGTCATTGCAATACACTGCATAACTTTACGATTTTACCAATATTCATATTTGATATGACATTTTATAAAGTTAAATAAAGTTCGTATTATAATTATTCGAACATTCACCTTTGCATGGAACTGGCAACTGTTATAACCTTTAGACAGAGGAGGATAGTATGACGTTTATCATAACATTTTGAAATGATTATTTTTTAAGTCAAAACAATTTTATTGAAAAATTAGAATTCCGGATTTTAAAATAATTTTCAAACCACTTTTAATTTTTTTTTTTATCAAAATATTCGTTTTTTAATATAATTATTTTATTATTTTAAACTAAAAGGCTGTTTCCTTAATCACTTTGTTCAAAAAACTCTTAGAGGGGGGACTTAATACTCTTTGTCGGCTACACTGATATCCCTGGAAGCATCTCTCCCGTGACCTTCTTTGCACCTCAAAATTTAGCATCTGGGGTTTATATGTGGAAGATTAAATATACAATTTTTTTTAAATAGTACATAGTTTTAAGTTTTTAATTAATAAAAATTATTATTTATCTATTATTTAGTTACCATGGCCATTGTATTATGTAGAAGATAAATTAATATAACAGAGATATAAAAACAAAATATGATGTTTATCATTTTATCAATATAGTGAAAGGTAAATCAAAATGGGTTTAAAACACGTAAGCATGATTTAAGGTATTTTTTTGCGTAATACTATATTATAGTAGTTGCAACCTATTTTCGATATTTTGTATTAATAATAATATCGATATTACACATAACATTTAGACGGCACGGTGTATAGGCAATTTAGGTACATCGGCATATAATGGCTTTCAAACGATGGAATCCCTCGCTATTTACGATTCACGAATTTATTGGTGAAAATCGACTGGTTTTGCGACGAAAATTACTCATGTAAATTACACGTGACTACTTTTTAATAGCGAATGATGGATAATTTGTGGATTTCAAACGGCGACTATTTTAGTTATATACCATGCAAGTTCCTATATTCAATCTGATTACCGAGTTATATAGATTCAATTGTTATTGTATTAGAAACGCGATTTTGAAGTTGAATTAATTGTAATCAAAATAAATTACTTTATTATTTCATCATAACAATTATTATATATGTCCGGAGATTGAAAAACTGATAATTGGTTTGGTTTACAAAAAAAAAATAAAAAATAAATACTTCTGAATGGAATCCACGACGGAAGCTATTCAACCGTGCATTATATATCCATTTAATAATAATGTTTAATGTTTGTACAACATTATTAATATATTAATACCTATTATTGTTGTGTAATAATAACGCTAAGTAATTCTGGTGTAGTATGCGATCTACCAACTAATTGCATTTACCTACTAACTATAAAGACAATTTTAAATAATGAATGCACAATAACATAATGAATGATTTATTGAATTGTTTTATGGAATTTATCAAATACCTTCATTGAATAATTACGTAGGAAAATAATTGAAGTAATTTTCGGCATAGTTTACAGGAATTCTTACGTTTCAATAGTAATATATTTACTCTAAAACTGTTTGCAGCACGCCGTTTTTTTTTTTTTTTTTTTTTTTTTTTTATTGTGATGCTCTATAAATTATATTTTTATTTAAACTCGAATGTAATATTTTACACTTTCGTCATAATGTATAAAATATATTTTATAATGTGCATGGTGTGTATTATACGCGTGACCAAAAACCCATAACAAAATCGGAGCTTTACTGGGCACTGGGGCAGTATTCGAGGGCGTGTTTTTTCTAAGTTAAGAAAAACAAACGGTCATTGTGTTTGAGGCAGCTCAATGATAGATGGAGAAGACTTGGATGAGGGGGCACCAAGGAGGAGCACACGTATTCTGTGGACCAGTTCTTGTAGTTCTGACATTTTAATACGATTACCGAAATTTGCATCATTCGCCGTCCCATGTATAGTTGTTTGGACGACGGATTTCCGCTCGGCACCGTGGCCACCGCTACTCGTTTCCGTCGAGCAGTGGCGAGGGTTGAACACAATGATAATAATATTAAAGTTAAACATTTTAAAATAATAAAAACACTATGCATAGTAGATCTTTCGGTCTTTCGCCTTCGTCGCCATCGCCAAAAGCAACCCTAAACCCATCCCACTGTCGCCGCAGAGCCACTGAACGTCTGAGGAGTTAGACTTTAGAGCATAGTAAATAGTATAATATTATTATGTGTAAGCGTTCGTTTGTTGGGTGACGGTTGTTGTTCAGGTTTCTCGAGAATTTACAGTGTCCGGTCTTAGACCTTACAATACACGTCATATAAAATAATAAAAAGCCGAAAAAAATTACAGTGCTGGGCGAAAAAATGATCGTACCTGAATCTTCCCCTAGGATTTCCGGTTAGACATTTTATAGATGACGTATATATATATATATATGTATGACTGCAAGATTGTTGTGTTATTGCGTGGAGAAAAATCACCGGCTAAAAAGGAAAACATTATAAGCGACGTGCAGAAGCAACTAGCAAAAAAAAAAAAAAAAATAATAAAAAAGTTTCTCGTGCATGTTATACGTCGGGAATTTACAATTTGTATACATGATGATATGTTTTTATAAGTATACGCATGTGTATGTGTGTGTGTACGTGCGCACGCGCGCGTGTGTGTGTACACGGGATATTGAATTATCTTCACCATATCGTCGTTCGATAAATGTTGATGGATGTAATAACCAAAATTTTTGATTTTTTTTTCATTTCCCCGACTTCTACTCTACTCTGCTCCCCAACAAGCTTGTCTGCAGTTTTTAAACCGTAGACGGAACGGTAAATATTATTTTTATTTATGTTTATGTTATATATATATATTATAAGAACCGATTCGTATGACTCTCATAGATGTATACAGCAATTAATAATTATACATGAGGTACCTACAACAATTAATTCGGGCGTAGGCGCCTGAATGTCGAGACTTAACTGTCACGTCTACGTTTTAACAGCCCTTCAGTCTCGCCATCAGACTGTTATTGTTATCGTTACGGTAATTTAACGTATGTCCATATTATTATATATGATTATTACAACGCCCACGCGTTTGCGTGACATCAATATTTATCAGTGACAATTTATAATATAGGTGTAGTGTGTGTTGAAACACAGTCTACAACACACGGTTTCTTGTTCGAGATTCAACAATCGAATGACAAAATTGAGTTCGAAAGAGTTGCATCAGACGCTCAATACGATATTACTGTTGGTAGTAATGAGACTATGACAAAACGGAAGAATATGTTCAGTAGGTATATAAAACGTTTCCGTCGGATTTTTTTTCTTGTCAGCGGACTAATACCGTTTACTACCGCCACTAGTTAGCTGGTAGAACCGATTGAATAGTATTTAAATATAATTTTTGGGCGGAGCGAAACGTAGCCCTTCTATCCCGCAGTTCGTGCGATTTATTATTGCTATCTCCTCCTAAACTATTGGATCAATCGTCATGAAACTAAAAATATATATTCATGATTATCTGAATGGTGCATAGATTAAGTTTGGCATTTCTAAATGCTGTCATTAATTAATTATGATTAATTACTCATTTAGACATTTGATGAGCATGCATTGGGAATTTTCTAAGCACGTGCGTGTGTGTGTTTATTTTATGCTTTCACGTCCAATAGAGTATTTCCATGCGACGAAACGCGCATGACCTAGCGATCATTTTTAGCAACAGTGTAATATGTAAAATAAACACACACACACACACACATGAAAATGAAATGGTATTTTTTGCTTTTGAAAACAGTTTCCTTTGATTCTAGATTATGCTGTTAGCATCCATCGATCGCAAGGAATAATATTGGGAAAAGCTAATGTTGATATTGGTGATCCCGAGTTTCAAATTGGCTTAACGTATGTTGCACTGTCACGTGTGAAAAAATTAAATGGATTATTGTTAAAGCCATCTTTCAATAAATTATGACCGATTATTGAAAATCAACAACAGTAAAACTAAGTCAGGACGCCGGGATGAGTTTGCAACGTTTGTGGAATTTATATCAAGAAAATTGATTTAGCAATACATGGAAATACCTTTTTATCTTAAATTTTATGTTTTATCTCAATCTAGAAACCAAAATATATTTTTCTCGTCTATGAAAATGATGTGATGAATCAGTCATAAATTATACCATAGTAATAATTATACTGCATTGTGAATTATTGTGATAATAAAAAATATGTATTTCGCTAAACATATGACAATTTGATTTACATGCTGCCCATCATTCCGCTCCACTTTTGTTCACAGACACTCCTAATTATACAACATTTTTATAATACGAACAAGCAATGGTTAATTATACATATAATATTATTATATTTGTGATGATTGGGACGAAGTTCACGACCATTTCCCGGTGTCGGATCGGCATAATCGCGTATCGTTGTCAGGATCTTTATAAACTGCGGTATTTACCAACATGTATAATATAATATACCCAAGTACGCAAAAATTCCGAAATTTTCAGTGTTAGGGGAGGGCGAGAAAAAATATACCTCTTTTCTCTCGCGAAACGCATTTGTAGTATTATATTTTTCACGTCTCGGAAGAAGTTACGAAAAGTCGTTGTGCATCGCGGTTATTGAGCGGTGCGAAATCCAACAATCGGAAATTTATTTTATTTTATAAAACGTTAAGTGCTCGTTCGCAATATTATACACGATGTGCATTACAACCGTATACGCTGCAGTAATACAAATAGCAATAATAGCGAAGTAAGAGGTAGTTATAGATAGGTACGGTTAATCGTTTCGTGCAAATTCGTTTTTATGCATTTCCATTACTACCGTCCGCAGACGCGAATGTTCGAATTAGAACATTTTTCTTCAATAATAACATTAACATTATTACCGATTTTAACAATAGTAAATTGTTATAACCACTTTACTTTCATAACAATTAATTACGGATATTATTACAGATATTATGAGTTTAGTTCAAATGGAAAACAAATTAAATCAATAAAAATAGATGATAATATTAAAATATGCTTTTGAAAACTCAGTCATAAACGTTATTTTTTACTCTTACGTTTGATTCTGTAGCTTAAATCCGTCATTGGAACTAAATAAAATTAATTTTCTAAGTCAATTTTTTTTTTTATTTTTCATAAGGATCACGTCGAAAAAGATTATTTTTCTATATTATTTCGGCGGTGAATTCAACTCGGTGTTCTGTGTGCACCGACACAACAGATTGTGGTATTGAATTTATTTGCAAAAGCTGGGAACGACCATAATAGACCATGGATATGTACACACCACACATGCAGAAATCATGATTTTGTTTTAACATCAAAGTATTTAAAAAAGCTGTTGCATTAAAATATAAAATATTCAGTCCGTAAATATTTTTACGCATTTTTGTTACACGTTTTTAAATTCATTCCGCGCCAGACAATAGACCCCTATTTACGTGAAATTTCATACATTTATCTTATCGTCCCAGACGTCAACAAAAGTATAAAATCATATTGTGTAAATTGTGTAGGTGTCAGGTATGTGTGTGTGTGTTTGAACACGAGTATGTATAATGTATATGTATGTATATTACATATTGTATATAATTTATATATGTATTTTGCATATAGTATTTACGTTTCGCTCGGAAGGTATACAAATGGTAATAAACGTGTTTTTGACATGACATTAATTAGGAAATGTTTTTGTTAAGAGATAAACAGCTTTCCTTACGTATAAAATAGCATTGAACGTTTTCTTCGCTCGTGGAGAAAAGAGGTACCTATATTTAATTAAATTTTTTTTTATTCTTTTATTTTCATAAATTTATGCTACTTTCTACTAGCCGAAACATCCCCACGGAGTTCGAGAGTAATGTTTTCACTGTTTTGTAGAACAAAATTTAATACCATAAACAAAATTGTATTAACACGTCAATAATATAAAATATTATTATTATCGGTTGAAAATATGTAATATCTGATTCAACTGTGATCTATGTAGTACCCGTGTCAGTGAAAATAAAAACATAGGAATACTGTTTAACTCTGATAAATTAACAGTATGACTAATTTATGTGATTATTCCAACATGTTCTGAATGTCGCAAGAACGTATGTGTATTTACACATAGCTCCATTAATGTTTAAACAAAATTAACAACAAATTAGATTTTTATAATTGAATTTAAGACATAATTTATCAGGCATTCACTTTCTGTTGTAATACACAATATTTCACACTTAAAACTTGTCCAGCTTTCTAGAGGAACTAAATTCAAATTAAAAAAGCAAACGTATAGTAAATACAACAGCATGGACATTGGACATCGGTGAAAAACGGCATAAGCAGCGAAATAGTTTCAAGCAGTATAAGACAATACAACTATAATATGCACACATTATACAACACGAATTTAAATTACAACTCAAATAAACATGTTATGGACGAACACGAGTGGTAATAATTTTGATAAAACCATTAGTTTATAATTGGTAATTTCGTTTCACGCAGAGATTTATCCACGATATTATCTATAGTATAGGTTCGTTATTTTCCACGTACCTAATAGTTTAAATATTTTATTTATTGCCCTCGGGGAGTTGCCAACTTATAAACAAATAATCTATATTTTAATACAATACGCGTGTTGTGTATATTATATTAATGTACAGATCGTCAAAACGACATTAATCCCACAGTTTCAATTAATATAATATACGAACGTAACTGCAGGTCACAGTATATGTATTATTATTACCATGACGCGCTCCGGGCAGTAGTCGGTTTTGATATATTATAATATCTAATATTATAAAACGCCAAAAAACTGTCCGTTGAATCGATTTTTTTTCATGGAAGATGTGCAGAGAGGGTTACATGGCGTCGAATTTCAAAAACACAATATTTACACACAATATAATATTATAAGATAATATGTGTAGAGTTTGATCGAATCGGTCTTACGAACTCGGAAAACGGAACGACTCGCGTGGCGTATACAACGGGGGAGGGTCACATTTAAAATTCGGCCCGTAATATTATTGTATAATATCATGACCGTCGTGACCGCAACTATAGAGTTGTACATTATTATAGTGACCCGTCTCGGTCATGTAAGGTCATCATCCCCCGGGAGGTTCACTGGAAAATTCGAACCTTGGCGGGATTTCCTCGAAAAAAGGTGATTTTTAGCAATCCTATATAGTTGCCCGGCGACATGACGAGTAAGGCGAGTCCGACGAGACCGAAGACGCTGCACTGTAGTGCGGAACAGTAAGGGGTCACTAAAAATTACTTTTCGACGAAACAAAAAAAAAAAAAGGACGATCACCAACTATTCCATCATCGATGAAATACCGATACGTGTAATTACGTCCGCTTGAAAGCATGAATCGAATACCAAAAACGTTTCCGAATAAAAGTATACCTATCGAGATTTTGTTACGGAATGACGGTGGGACAAAGTATTGCTTAAATAATAATACGCGGGCATATGACATATAACACATATGTATCGATTTATAATTTAGGTTTTATAACACTAATTTACTATCATAATACAATGTATACTTCGATGAAGATTATGTGACTACTGGTCATGTCAGTAGCTAGTGATAAAGGCGGTAGATATAACTTCGATCAAATGAAGTCTGAATGTCTACTGCAACATATTGTAGCAACACTAAAAATACCAGTACTTATGTAATATGGTTTTATAAACCGATACTGTATCGAATAAAAATCCTGTAAAAAATCAAATAAAATATCTACTGAAAACCCACGATATGTCATTCGTTATAAAATTGTATAACAGATTAAATGAGCATACGATGTGTGATAACTGTATATATAAATTCAATTTGAAAATTGATCTATTTAAAAACAAAATAAAAGAGGTCGGGTAACGCTGTGGCTGTAGAGTTTTACTGCTTTAAAACGTGATGACAGATACAAAAAACATTGTAAAATCAATATATCATCGTTCGCTTCACTCAGGATCTAAAATTTTAAATATATATTATTTATAGCGCTTACATAATATAATGATTTGTAACAAACGCTCATGAAAAAATAAACAAATAATGTTCATGGCTTTGCTATATTGATGTAATGTGTAAAATATATTTTCTAATAAGCCCATCCCCCGAAACAAACACGGTTTACTCGCTCGATGACGTTTCAAATTTAAACTAAACTACAAAGTGCGCGCACAGTGATCGAAATTTTGCACACAATTTACAGGACACTGAGTGCAGTACCTACACTCCCGTTGCACACTTTGTCCGTAAAATAATAATATGATACATAATATGGAGTACCGACCGTTCTGCGGTTTGTCGCCACTGTTGTCAGTTCATACCGATGCCCGTGGCGCGCTAATGATTGGTATAAAACGCACGCAACGGGCGGCAATTGCACACCATGTCCATTCGTCGGGAGCTGCTCATAAAATAATGATCCAATGTCACCGATTGAACTTATCAGTCGGTATAGTTCTATGGGAAAAATTTTTATTCGATAATTTGTTCCATAACATGTTTCGATATATAGTTAATGTTTTTAAAAACAATTCATACATAAATATTAACAACAAGTATATATGAGTATAACTATTGTAAGCATAGTGTTATAAAAACGTACATATTATAATATATTATATAACATAGTTTCATTTTTGCACCGTCGCAGTCGAGTACAATCTTATGTATAGTTATACAAGTGAGTCAAAACTCAAGTTAGTTTTTATGGCTTTGACTTACGATTGTTCTGTTGCAGTGACCCTATATTAACATTTATAATTCAGTCGTTTATAATATATCGTGTACATTATAACTGACTAGTAAAATAAACTATAAAAGTCATATTACTTTTATATCATTATATGTACTTATTATTTTTATACGAAATAGGTGTTTCAAAAATAAAGTAAACTAACGATCTAAATATCAAAAAAAAACATTTCATTAAGTTAGCGCAAATATACTCGACACGTGAATAAATAAAATATGCTTATATTCGTGTTTAAAATTGTGCACTAAGAAAAATATTTGTTTTATAACGATGCATAAAGAAAAAAAATTCAATGTCGCGTTAAATTTTCGGTCATAATTATTATTGTATACGAAAATATTCAGCCTCCACGACGTGAATTTTAATGGTTACACAGAAACAGAGTTGTTGAGTCTCGCACAAAATAATTGTGAATTGGCCATATAAGACTGTATTATATTATTGAAATTTATTTCAATCGTAGTGGAGAAAATCTGATCTTACATTTTATATAAATAGTATAAATATGCATAATATAAGTATTATATAAGCGTATTGAAGATCGCTGCATTTGTAAAAAATCAGTCATCATCATATAAAATCTGAGGAGAAAAAGTCTCTTTTACTGCACCACGCCGTTATAGTAGATATCCATTACTATTACAGTAATGAACGACATTTGTTAAATCTGTAATTTTTTATTTCCTTGTCCTTCAATCTCTGTTATTATGTTTATGATATTATATTATAACATTGTGATGTGCAACGATAATTATTATCGTTCAGCTGAATAATACAAAATATTTAAAAATTTACCGTAGCAGAATAAACGTCGTAATAATCGCCTGAGCCTATAAGTATTTGAACGCATTTAAATGACATTATTTTGACGCAAACTAATATACAATAATACACTATATTTATTAACGTATCAATATGATAAGCACTCTCTCCATATAAATACAAATTTAACTGACAGATGATGATGAAATGTCAAAATGTACTAACTATTGTGAAGAGAGCACCTGCGATAATATCAGCGATAATATTATGTTTGATCATTATTCTCGACATGTCAATAATTATTGTCAATAGAATATCGATAAGGTAACGATAATAGCGGCCATTTTAAATAGAGTTTAAATAGAGTCGTAATTTGGGAAAACACGCTGTATACTAGTACAACAATTGCAAAAATTATTATAATATTCTCAAGTAAGTTTTTGATGGTAAATTATGTAGATGACCATAATATTACTGTTAACAATTCATAGCGCCTATGTCACGTACAGATTGTAAAACTACATCATCGTATTTAGCTATTGGACGCGTCTCCTAGTCATCATGATAGTGGCGGATACAGAGAGGAGCAAAGAGGCAATCGCCCCTCCTCCTTTAAGCTTCAATTAGTTGTATAAGGGAAACTATGTAAATAATTAGTCTTCAATACAGGTTAAAAAAAGGTATTCCCCCTTGGGAGACTTTTGGATTCGGTATTGCGTCATGGCAATACTGTTGATGACGATGCGTAGCTATAATACAACATTTTTATTATACTGTACTGCTATCATTTTGGACCACAAAAAAAAATGCTACGCTCTCGTTCGAAATCCATTGTTATACAACAATTACTAAATGTTATTATTCGCTGTCCTAGGAACGCAATGTCGAATAACCGGAAATCTTGACCTGTGTAAAACATATCATTTTTGACATAATCGAAGAGTTTGGGCGTGTACGCGTCGTACGCACAAATCAACGAGCGGTAACAATACACATTTTATGTACATACATTATGAATGTAATAGCGGTAATATACCTGCGGGATTCTCTTAAAACCGTCGTACATTCCACGGCAGTCAAGCTAGTTATCGTGTAACGTCTGACCCTCGGACGGGAATTTGAAATATACATAACGTCATGTGTTTTCAGTTTGCATATTTATGTGCAGGTACTCCATACACCCA
This sequence comes from Pentalonia nigronervosa, assembly GCA_014851325.1. NCBI lineage: Eukaryota > Metazoa > Arthropoda > Insecta > Hemiptera > Aphididae > Pentalonia > Pentalonia nigronervosa. Next base: position 23,184 of record JACXSJ010001123.1, read on the forward strand.
AATATTAATAACCGTAATATACCGGCGTTACCTGACCTCGGTTAGTTTAGGGAGCTCGAGCAAATGCTCACCTGTTTCTATTTCGATGATATAGGTATATGTATATATACGACGCAATGCAACTGCACTACTTAGTACCCTATATGTGGACGCCACTATATATATATATATATATACTAGCTATCCTGCCCAGCGTTACCTGAGCCAAATATTAAGTTAAGATTAACCTGAAGTGATTTACATGCACTTAAACCACCTAGGTAGAAAATTCATTGCATTAGATCATGGAAAATATGCGAACAGTAAATTATGAGATAGGCATCTGTAGTGGATTGCAGACATCATGAGGTACGTGAGTGAGTGAAATCAGAATTATATAGGTATACGAAAAACATAGCGACAGTTGATCATGCTAAAGATTTGTTTTTTTTTTCTATAAATTTATTTACAAAAATGTGTATATGATATATTCTTACTAAATATAATAGTTATAAAATATGTAACCGTTGACAATCTTATAAATAAACAGAGATTATACAAACCAATAGCGACTATGGTTACCAATAACAACCATTTATAAACAAATATTTCCATTGTAAATTTCAAAAAACCTGTGTGAGCTTCTCTCGGGGTTGAACATCTATATTTTTAAATTAGTTTATCTTCTTCTCAGAAGTCTAATATATCTCTGTCGCAAATTTAATCACAATCGATTGAACAACACGGGAATATATAAGGGACAAAAAGACAGACATTAATTTAAATACATATATATAGATAGATAGAAGTGATTTATATAATTTATTTCTACTATTACTATTATAATCTGTAAGTTATAATCGATGGTAACCATTAGTAAACAAAAATAATTTTTGATTTCCATCGTAAATTTCAAAATCTATGTGTGAACACATTTTTAAAATGCAAATTTCGGAAAATCCTTTTGATTATGACCTATTCATAGACCTACCAAATATACATAAAAAATTTTATGAAAATCGGTCAAACCGTTTCGGAGGAGTTCAATAACAAACACTGTGACGAAGAATTTTATATATAGAGAGATAAATATATGACGGCCAACTGTTGTACTTATTTTATATATATATATATAGGTATAACGCGGTAGATAGTTGTTCGTAGATAATAATATAATAATACATTTTTCCAAAACACGCCCGTTCGATATTTAATCTCTTTTTGGTTGAAGTTTATTACTGCAGCACATATAACACTTATATACAGTATCATTGCTTATCGTGTAATACCTGCAGCAGTAGCGTTGTACACGGACAACTATAACAATTTCATTAGCGGAACAGCTGACATGTGTACTAGTAATATTGTACGACTAAAATAATAATACTCTCGTCATTAATGCAATAATTAGACCTTAAATTGCGAAATAATAATAACGAAACATCAGTTACAATATGCTGTTATTGCGATCGAATCTGCTGATCCGTGTGCATTTGTCGGAATGATGATAATGCGCTCACAGTATATTTGAGATACAAATAATCGACATCACAATAAAATATATTATAATCCATCGTGCGCTTTACAAACGTCTTGAAATATAATAGAAATAGAATTTTTTTTAATGAAACCCGAGTAAAAACAAATAGAATGCTTGTATTTATATATTATATGCGTATGTATATAGAATCGATACGATCAATATAAAGTAACAGTTAGTACTCGTAATTTTGGTGAGGTGGGCGTGTTCACATGACTTTCAACGATGATGTGTGATTTTTTTTACATTCATTTTACATTGTAAGAGGTAATGAAAAAAAGCTCAAAACGTTCAAATAATATGTATAAATTTAAAAATGAGCACAGATTGTATTCGTAATCTATTTTAGTGTTTTGTTCTTAAATAAATCACAAAAAAATCAAATAAATGCATAACTCACAAACACGAGATTTTATTTAAAAAAAAAAACGTTGACCATTTTAGGATACGACGAAATCCATTCAAGATTTATTTTTTATGTTAAAATACATATTTTTACCAGAAAAAGTTTAATGGATCAAAAACAGTACCTAAGCTTTTCTGGTATCTCGTTTTCGGCTAAAATTTAGACGACGGACACCCGTAGAATTAACCGAAAACTTGTAATTTCTCGTAAAACAATTGTTTCAAAGCTCTTTAGTGTAAAATAATAACAATATTATAATATACAGACAAAATTACTTGCAAACCACTTACACTTTACTATGATTTCAGCAGTTCACTCTCGCTTATACTAATAATAACACACAAGTGAGCAACACAGTCTAAGAACTTTTATAAAGTCTTCAGAGTACATTTTAATCGACTTATAATGTCTGACGGCCGTGGAAATTGATGAAGTAATAAAATATATTTCATTAAAAATAGTTTATTACTATCAAGGTGTATTGTAATACCTACTTTTATTAATATTTCCACAAATTTCAAAGTCATAAAATTAAATATAATATAATTTCAAAACCAATAGTATATTTATGACAGAATATCTAAACACAATTACATTTATTACCTATCGGCTAACGTATTATTCACAATAGGTACCTATTAATATGTTTCTAATGCATAAAAATAATATAAAAGGTGGTAGTTTTTTTTTTTACCAATTGCGTCTTTTTAATTTTTTTTTTTTTTTTGTGGTAGTGATGGAGGTGGGATAAGGTGGATGATAAATGTTCAAATGTCTTACAGAATGATTAAATTCGATAAAATATCAATAAACTAGAATACGATTTTTTTTTATTTCATTTGACTAATTGTGTATAATTTATATCGATGTACATTTAAAAATTATTTAGTTATTTATTGAACAAAATATAAAAACTAATAGTTAATGAATACATTTTTATAAAAAACAAATGTATATAATTTGTAGTAAAAAAATTAACATTTTAAGTAAAGGCTAACTGCGTTTTCTATTTTTGTTACGCATACTATTATAATACGTTTTATTTAAGCATTTCAAATGTCAGATAATTATATGTAAGAAATGCATGAAAAATGTGAGTGAAATCATATATGCATGCATTGATGATTAAATGCTAACGTTCCACGTGAATAAACGATCAATAAAAAAAAATGCAATCTGTCGTTAATATCCGGTGCCTTTATAATAATAATCATTATTTTAGTGCTATTTTATATCGCATGCGCAATATCAAAGTCACGTCCGTCTCGTAAGTATATTATATGCACACACAGTCACCCGCAACGGGGTCGCTGTAATATGCTTACTGGGTATAATACAATGTATTATGTATACTATTTAGGTCCTTGTGATTTTGGAGATCGTGGCATTAACTGTCGGGAAGTCCCATTCCTCAAACCGAACCACAACCAATTCAATGGTAATGGTTCATTTCGTACATTATTTATTTTATATTTCAGTTCTAATACTAAAATAAAACTTATAATGCATGTCGTTATTGAGTTGTTACGGTACCTATACAATATAGTATTATAATATTTTACCACGCTCATTTGATTTGGATGTCACTCAGTTAAATTAACATCACATATTGTATTGTCGTAAGGATATTACCCAAAATACAGTCTAAAAGTATATTATTATTATTTTTTTAATCGTTTAATATTTAAATCGTAATATTGTCCATTGCGATCTTTCTGGGCGTTCAATTACAATGTTAAACGTATTACGCGCATAAGCAATTTGATTATGATAATATTGCATACGATATTTTATATTATTTTAAGAATCTTGTGCATCTGAACTATACAGATGTACAATATAGCTTGTTTTTTCAGTCGGTTGAGTATTCGCGGATGAAATCATCATCGTACTGTGGATAAAACCGACTTGGCGGCCGACGTAACGAAATTAATATTTAATTTTGAACTGAAAATACGCCGACAATTATGCCGTGCTGTACATTCCTCGGCTGAAGCATTTTCATACGAAAAAAAAAACACAAAATACGTAAAACAATTTATTTCTACTCGTCCCTCGTCCTCGTCATAAGGAAACCGGGATTAACGCGGTGTTCTATGGGTCGGGTCGATCCACTGTCGCTTTTATGTCGGAACATCATTTCCCCGGAGATATTCAAAGGTCATATTTTACGTTGAAAGGGATCCCAAGTGTGATCGCGTCGAACGCACAAACACGAACTGCAGTTGTACAAAGACACGCCGCCGCGATTGAAATCGTTCGGGTTGGAAATTATTTTACGATAGAGCAGTGTAGTTGTAGGAATATAAAATATTAACTTCTCCGTGACAGTAGATTAGTAGTTGCCTGTCGACGTGTACCCACCGTAAACGACGCTGTTTTAAATTCCACCCGCGTGACGGTTGTTACACGAGCCCGCGAGAGCGAGAGAGCGAAAAAAAAACCCACAAGGAATGCGACGACGATGCCGTTAAACACGTTACCGCGGCAAATGCCGTGTTATCGGAAACGGAAGAGGGAGAGGCAGATACGACTTGAACGTGTTAGCAGTATAATATTGACGTGTGGCTGCGATCGTAGTGTGCCGTGTTACAATATATATATATATAGTATGGGTCCGCGCACAAGTCGAGTTATGATGACGATGACATTATATTTTAGCTTGTGTTGTGATGACGTTATTATAATACCGTGTTTGATAATATTATGTTTTAATAATCGTGATAATTATAGTTAACATACCGTGGACCGTGCGCGCGCGAGTCAATATAGACGGCGGCGGCGGCGGCGTTACACGTCGTCGTCATATTAATTGGACCGATAGCGCAAAAGACTTTGCCAAAGACATAATATTTTAGCAGCCTTGGCGGAACCGGCGACGGCGTAATTGAAAAAGCTTTTCCACTGTGTATAAAATAAATATTATATATATAAGCCAATTACGTCCATCCCAGATCAATACGCTGTGTTCGCGAGTGGGTGTGTGTGTGTGCACTCGCTGAACGGGCTGTAGTTAATCAGATTACTTATTGAGGTTTCGTTCCGTGACGTATTAGTCGTACGCAATACGACAAAATATAATAACAGCGCGACTACTCCGTCTCGGGCACACACGATCGGCAGCTTTCGGGATCCGAGTACGGGGGAGGACACGTCTGGGACCGAAATCCAGAGGAGAAACGCGGCGGCACGCTGTCTGTCACCGCGAGACGCGTCTCCTGCGGTATTGTATTGCCACCCCGGACGGCCGACGAGGTCCGCGATCGATCCGACGCGAAAATCGGTACGATTGATGATATAACCACTTCCGCCGGTACGGTTTTGATACACACCCAATTATGAATATTTCGATACGAAATTTAGATTCTTTCGCGGTCGGAATCGTTTAATAGGTAATGTTATATACGCGGACGATATATTTTATCGAGTCTGCATTACAGTTTGCAAAAGTTTAAGCATTTGAGCTTGACAAAGGCGTTACGGTCACATTGTACGGCAGTGTACACACTTTATATAGCTAATGTATAATAATATTGCTATCCAAAAACTTTTTCAATAAATATTTCAAACGAAAATGTATCATACGTAAAAGGACATAATTTTTATTATATACGTATTATAATATAATTATTTGCGAACAATAAAATTCGAAACTACAGCGAGTCGACGCGTGGTCGGAAAAAAAAATAATCGTATGTCGAATTGATTTGCAGGCATTATATTTTATATTCCCGGTATAATGTACAATGCAATATAATATGACATAAAGATTTATGTCGAAGGAAACCTTTGATGGACTATTAAATTATATGCAATCAGTCATTTGACCCACATTTCAAATGACAATTATAAAATATATTTTTTTTTCTAAAAAAACTAGCATTCAGAAAATAATAAAACTAATTTTCAATGAATTTCTTGAAAGTATAAGGGGCACAGAGTCGAAAATTTCAGGAACACACTTTGTTTATCACACAGTAAAGTAAACAATAATATTTTATTACTATTTTAAATTGAACTCAAACGGTATTGTATATGCATATTCAAACAGAATCCTGCGTCAATTCTGCGAAGTCCATAGCAATTCCAGTGCAATTAACACTAACTAAATATAAAAATATTTTTAAATGAAAACATTGGTATCATATCACGATTTATGATATATTTAAAATAATATACAATAAATTGATTGTGTAAAGTTCTATTTTATTACGATACCTAGTCGTTCCACGAAACCGACGCACAAAGAAAAAAAAACTAATAACTGTGATCGTGCATAATGTATGTTTATCATACAGATTGTGTACAGTGTTCGTTGTTGTGTACCAGTCAGAGGACGACCTTTGAGATGAACGTAGGAGTGTGTAGTCGTGGTGTTAAATAAATTATAAAAAAAAAAAAAAACTGTTGTAATATTGCAACGAGTTGTTTTATTATAATCAGTATTTTAGACTGGCGTGAAGGTAGGTGCTCGTTGTAGCCCGGGAATATCACGTCTGAATTGACGCCGATTCGGGCTGCCTTATATATATATATTGGCTACTCCTCCTATTGGTATCTACGTCATCCTAGCAAGATAGCGTTAGGTTCGTTGCTGGTTGGTCACGCCCTAGCGTATTCCCGAGCCCGTTTTCTACTATTAAATTTATTACTTGCCCGTCTTAGGTGCACGATTTCTCTGGTCCTATTCTCAGAATTTCTTATGTTAATCTCCTAGGTATTTTTATGGTCGGTCTAGCTTTGTCTTTCCCCAAAGCGTCTACGGCTTAGTAATTATTTATAAAGCGGTTTGTGTTGAAACGTACATAGTTCCCCCTTACCCTCGAGGTCATCGGTGATTTATTAGCAGTCATAAAAGTTATGTATCGCCAGGTACATAAGCATTGTATTCTCCTACCAATCTACAATATTATTATATGCACATGATCTTCTCGGTGGTTTTTTTTTTTTTTTTTGATTAAACGTATCTACATAACATTCTATATATAACGTCAGATCCGCACATTGCGAACGCGAAAAACTATGAAAACAATTGTTCGGGGTAATTGTTATGTATTTTGACTCAGCCGTAATAACAATAATAATGTGCTTTAAGACTCGAGAACGAATGAGTAAGTATATCGAGATAAAAATGTGAGTACCGCACTGGACTGTATATTATACAAAAACCGTAATTTTATCAAATAGTTATTAGTTTATTTGTATTATTTTTCACCGGCATCTAGGCCATTATTAGTCAAATTAAGGATCGACTGGCGTTATACGTATTTAGTCGTCTATCATAATGGTTACATTATGTTTTCCAATAAAGGAGATTATTTTTTTCGTTTAAAGATATATAGTCATCGTATATAATATTATGCGTTATTTCACATACTACACAGTGTGAAGTACACGCGGGCGAAACGAACCATATTGCAATATTACAATACACACACGTGCTTATGTCCTATTGTGCCGATGAAACTCATCACACATCGAAATTCCAGGCGGATTTGCATGATAACTTACTGTCAAAATGTATTTGCCGCCTAGTGCTAATGCTGCAGAAACCGTTTTAGTTTATATTATTATTGTCGTTGTATTACGCGTCTTTGTGCACCGGAGCGGCAGACCATCGGAGTTATTTAAAAACAATGGCAATGTCTGTACAGTTCGCCTTCGCCAAAAGACCAACCAACACACATATTGTAGAAATAGTGAATTAGTACCCCAAACGAGGTTTCCTAGCCGTAGGTCTAATCGTTTAGCGCACACGGTTTACGCATAATACATTTTAATTACTATTAAAATATGCGATCAGAGCATACGGCTTGAGACGGGTTTTGAGCGACTGATTAATAATTAATAAGTCCCGACATAATATTAAATTATATCATTTTTACGATACATTCAGTATTTACGATAAGATATATTATTATCTTCGAACTTTCTCATTTTAATTTGTTCGGCTTACGTTAAATAAATCATCAATTTAATATAATATATAAATCGAAGCGTGTTATCGATAAACATGTTGTCACATTGTTTAAAAAAAAAAATGATTGAATTCAAACTGGTGCTGTATACGATTGAAAATAATTATCTACCAAATCTCTATGCCTGTAACTGTATAAAAAAAGGCGGGTGGTGTTGATTTTATATAATTTTTTTTTAATACATAACAATACTCGCGTAATTATATTACTCGTAGTATTTATTTAGTGAATTAAAATAACAAGTTGTATCTACCTATTGGCTTTCACGTGAAAATAAATTTAATTAATAGAAATAATAATAAAAATATTGACATGATATTATATCATGTAGCCGATCGTTCGCGATTCGTATGGTATGATCGTATCACTAAATAAATTCATATACTTTGTATTTTATCGAATATTGCTGTCGTGCAGTTTTTAGTTTTTTTTTTCAAACAATTTTGTTTTATATTTTAACAAGTGAATAGTAATTATTTTTAAATCGTTCCACGGGGTTTAAAAAAACATTTTTCAGTTAAATTATACTACTTTGATATACTCTTAATCTGACAAGGCAAAAAATCAGAGGACACAAATGTATTTCACAAATTTCACAATGCATTATTCCTCTATTTTTTTTTTTTTTTACTTTTTCAATCCATTATCTTGCCTTATTATCTACCTAACGTCATCTTTACAATTTTCCTTTCCAATATTCACACTTCATGTACATGTCATCGTTATAACGCTGTATATTTTATTATTACACAGCTTTATAACACCGAACTGTATTATAATATAGATATAGTATATCATATTACGCATGTTTTTCGATATAATAGAGTTCTTTATTTTCGAACATATACTTACATATACCATAGCATAATAGGTATTTAAACAACATGCTAGCAAAAAGGGAATAACGATCATGAGACATGAGTCTTGTAAGCGTTATGCATTTCATTATGATCATTATTGTATAATTGTGGAAATTTGTATAAAAATCATTTCGACTAGACACTATGCACTCCGTTTCATGAGAGAAGGAACTCGTATTTTCGTCGGTTGCTGCAAATCTCCCATCACTTGTGCCTCGATGGTGCTCGTCACCAATTGAAGTGGGGAAAATTTGTCCTCCGTGCTATAATCCACGTCAGTCGAATGAGTGAAACGAGTTTTTTCTCTCATTAAACGTGCTTATAGTACCTGGCTTATAGTTATAGTGTATATTACATCAAACAACTTGAAAAAATCTTTTATTCTGCATATTTTGTTGTATCTTTTTATTTTTAGAGAATTTTTTGAATTTTTAGATCATTGTTTTTGATATTTTATAAGAATGGATAACATTCTGGATAAAAAATGACCACAATCCATCCTACTAAAAAATGAATATTTTTTATTTATTTTGTTTTTTCATTGATTTTTTATTACCCACGTAACTATTATTATAGCTCTATGCTTTTACCTATGTATGAGACAAAAGTGATGCAGAGGTGGCTGCACAACAGTCTCAAAAACGAAATATATTCGTCACGTGCTGGCAGATACTATATTATTATAATTTATTTATAAGTACATTATGGTAGGTCATTTTATTTACGACTTATCAATTACGATAACGTCAAATTAAGCAATTGAAAATAATGAATAAATATATTTACATTTTAATTATTTTTTATACAATACTAGAAAAATTATTTACCTTGTATCTATAAATTTTCGCTATGGTTATTACGCGTACTTATTATAGCGCGGTATGCTCACGAAAAAGCGCTCTTGCGTTTAGTTATTGTTCGTAAATAATTTAATTTCTAACTCTGTCGCATCGGGATTTAATGCAGGATGCTTAGCGGTTTGCAAATTAATTACAAATGGACGTGACTCACATTTGTGTTTTTAATTAATGTGTCTACCTGATTGCTGAAAGTCTGAATATTCAAACGATTTCGCGAAAATTAAAGTTCGACTTTCGTGAGTTACTTTTGGCATTTTATTATTTATTTTTCTTCGAGAATTAAATATTTTAAAATATGCATCCTTTGTTCAACTCTCAGTTTCCACATGTGGATACGCAATATAAAATAATTTCGAAACTATGTCGGAACGCACCATACCTACGCACATTCCAAAAAGAAACCGAAAAGAGAAATCGATCTGTTTTGACATGTTTGCACTAAAATAATAATACATTCTTTGCCTCCCCGTTACGAATAGTCAAAATAATAAAATTATCACCCTTGGTGGTCAATATTATGTAAACTTTATTATTATGTTCACAGTTATTAATTACACGTCATTTTTATGCTATAGAAAACCTAAATATTTCTGTTATTGTTGTTATTCATTTTTTTTTTTATCACCAAACAAACTATAATATTGATATTTACTATATATTACACTTGTATAAATATTATTTTCTGTTTTTGTTGAAAAGTGTTTCAACGATCATAACTATCACGCATAGATATTATAGTATTTTTTTTTTTTTTTGCTTTAAATAATACCCATCGAGTTGAGCTAAGTTTTAAATAAATTTTTATTCGTAAACTACAGCAGCGTACATGTTCTATCTCAGTGAATATGACCAGACGTTTTTTTTCCTCGACATCTCGAGACCGTAAACCTGCGGTTACCGAAAATGTTTAAGAGTAAACGAATATAATTTTTGTTTTGTATTATACGTCTAATACGAAACAAGAATTCTTCTATGCAAATAATTTATTTTATACATCTAGGTAGGTACGTCCCATATAATATAATGTGGATAATCTTTATTAAAATATACGAAATAATATGGTTTGTTTCGTATTGTGTATGAATCATCAGCAAAGTAGCGGACAAAGTCCTCGAAATATCAATACAATATATATGGCAGCGACCTCGTGTCGTTATGAACATTTTTACGAAAACGTGAGTTTGTTTTGCATATAACCGTTTTAGATCACTCAAAAAGTTTTAAATGGATTTCTTATGTACACTGTGATTATAATATAGAATTCATAATTACGTACGATAAACAAGATTATACTGCTTCTAAGAAAAATATTTAAAATCACTGTTGACTCATCGCCAACGGCACTAAAATATGGAAAATATAACGTCCTTAAGTAAATAAAATTCGTCCGTGGATTTGATGTACGAGTTTTTTTAATTCACGAAAAGACTTGCTCAACGAATTCGGAATTAAATTTTACTATATACTTTGTTTGCAAAGAAAACTCGTGTATAATAATATGATGTATAACGTACAAAAAAGGTACCCATTATTATATATATATATATGTATAACAAATTGTTTATGAAAACAAAGAAAGATCTCTGTTATGAAGAAAATATTGTAATTTTTTCGAAATAATTTATGTTAATTGATAAATAATCTAAACTTTTATTAGCACGACGGTCTCTCGGTTAACGATTTATATTCATAAAAAATACTAAGAACGACAATATGTACAGGGTTTTCTGAATTGCATCAGTCAAATTTGGTGATGATTTCGATAGAACCAACATGGCATTTTTGTCACACGTATTTTGGAACACATATACTGTACTGTTAAACAACATTGGTCAATAGTTGTATCGGCCACAATCATTTATTTAAAACACATAATAATAACACCAATAATAGTAGCAACTCTATGTAATCAATAACATTCTACTATACAGAGTGAAGATTGTCGTATTTCCTAACCGCACATTCACCAGTCAAAACTTCTCCAAATGTCCGACATTTAAATAAAAATTTCAACACGCTTAGAATTCCAAAAGTGCATATACCGTAAACATAATAAGAAGATAAAAACCGATAGAAGAAAGACAAGTTTAAGGAAAAAGATAGCATACAACATGGTCCATCCTAGGCCGCGGTATTAAATGCGAGAGACAGAAATAGAGAGAGAGAGAGAGAGAAACAGAAATAGAGAGAGAGACTGACAGACAGACAGTGAAGCTAAACAACAGAGATAACAACATTTTCATAAAAAAATAACATATTGTTCAAGTTGGGAATATCGCTTATTTACAGGTATTGGCTATCTCTCTCATAAAATGTTGGAAACCTATAACAGCTGTAGGTAGAGAGCCTACGCCTTATAAAATAGGAGAGTGATCAACTGCTATTATCACTCGTATACAGCAAAGTGCTGATGTGCTATCGATACTATAAAATAAATAATAAATGAAAATATAGAAATTAATACAGGAAGTTTGAAAGACGTATGATTGGTTATATTAGTACCTACTAAATTATGAAATAATTTAAAATTTTTTTTATTTATTTAGCTGATGAGCGATAGTGCTCTGGACTGAATATTATGGCTCAATAACGGAATAAATTAAGTGATTAAATATCAATAAATCAGAGAGGAGCGTTTGTTCATTGTCCAATCGTTTATTATACATAGACCTTCCGGCCACAGCAGTTTTTGGTGGGACGCGAAGTCCGTATACAAATATTTGTCAATGGCGTGAACACTATAAAAATATATATTATTATATTATTTGACAGCTAAATCGCGATGTCTGTCAAAATATAAATGCGCGAAATTATTTTTTCTCGACCTCTAACCGAGTCTGATGCGTTAAACAATAATAATATGTACCTAATACACTAAGACTCAATTTTCTGCTCGAGTGGGCACCGTGCGGCATTCTATTTCTACACGATGCATATTAATTTTGGGCCGTTATTATATAATCAAGCAATATATCGTGGCGCGGTCGCATAATAGAATTTTGCGGATTTGTACGTCGAAAATTGGAAGAAAAATCGGAACGCTCAAAGAATGTGGATTATATAGGTGTACTTAAAACTGTAAATACGCGTATTAATTATATAATATATATATATCATATACATTATACACGTACACTGCGCATAATACCTATGGTGGATATATATATATATATATATATATATATATATATGTAAATATACACACCCGTATTATTATTGCACTACTAATACGAATTTATTGTTATGGATTACTTTTCGGTGTACTTGAGTACATCCACTCTGCCACGTCTAACGTATATACCATAACAATAAGCGTTGCCTCTTATTTGTTTTTTTATATCTTATTATATTCCACCCGAGAGATAACTACTGCTATTATCGTGAACGACTCGAGTTTAAATATTATTCTCTTGTTACGGTTTGTCTTTGCAAACCATCGAGTCTTAAAGCTACCGTAGGAACATTTAAGTCACCGCGGGTTTAGGTGCGGTCGGTTTAAAACATGAATTATGATTACGGCAACTCGCATAACGACCGACCGCGGTAACATACAGTGGTTGTTGTTGTTGCCGTTGTTGTTGTTAAAGTTTGAGCGTAAGTCCCCAATATATTATGTTTTCTATAATTTATTTTTCGCCCCGCGGAGCTAACGCTATGTAATATTTTCAGACCAGTACATGCGATGTTTAAGTATTATTATTGTACGCTTTGTCGTCAAAACATCGTCTTATGCGCTTGATAATTCTCGTACACTGCAAACACGCTGTAAGCTATTTGTATCGGCTGGTAGAAGGTAACGAGAAAGAAGCTTACCGTACATGGTTGTTAACGGACAACGCAAAATATATTTTTTAAATAAATTCTAAACTAGAAACACAAAAAAATGGTAAATAATGTTAATAATAATTTCGGCATTGGTCCAAACGATGTGATCAAAAATCATTCGAATATTACGACATTTTTGGATAATTGGAATTGCATAACATTTCGAAGTAATTCCAATCATTTTACAGACGACATGTTAAATACCCAGTCGCCTGTAGAAACTGTGTAGAATCCTTAGTAATTTAATTTTAAAGGTTAAAAATAGGCACTGAAGTAAAATTTCAGACCCGTGCGTTTTTATTTTTCCAAAAGAACGTTCTAGTAACATTGCATTTATTTTAGGCCCCCGTTCCTCACTATTTGATGGACTACGATTCTCTAATCCTTAGTCTTCTTATTAATAATTACATGTATCATGTTACTGAATTCAATAGACTAACTGCAGCAATATACATTTTTAGTGCTAGCATAAGTGCTGAAAACCGGCTTTTCCTAATTGAAGACAAAGCAATAAAGATCATGTGAGTTGTGGACGGAACCTAAAAAGGTGACATACGAATTGCGGATAAAAAATATATAACATACTAATTATAAACAAATTTACAATCATTTTTTTTTTTTTTTTATTTGATATATAACGATAGCAGACGTATGGTAATCTCTGTTTGATAATTTCAAAATATCTTATATTTTTAAAAAAAAACATTTTAAGAATGACAATTGCTCTTTTGCAAAATAGAAATATTTTTAATCCCGCCTACCAATTTTATTTTTTTTTTCTGAAGCTATTCGTAAGTCCTGAAAAAGTTTTGAATGGATGTAATATTTGTGGCCTCAACTAAAATGGTTTTTATTAATTTAATGTCCTCAATCAGAGAACGAAACCCGATTCCGCAATTATTGTTTTGTTATAATATTGTCAGCAACTATAAATAATAAGCAGCCCTGAAAACACGACGGCAATCTAAGCCACCGTGCACATTGTTCCCATCTCATCACCCACACACCCCATCCGCCAACGCCCTCAAAAATACGATTGGTAAACATCACTGACCTTGGGACGGGGCGTAGATGTTCAGGTACAGGCAATCCTCTGACTGGTTGCGCAGGTATGGCAGCAGACGCTTGAGGTACACGAGCCGTCCGACGGGCATGCGGTGCAGGGCTGCCGTCTCGTTGGACACGTCGGGCAAGCGTTGCGGGCACACTGGACCGGGGGCGTCGGCCATGCGGATGCCGTCCCAGGGTGACGGGGTGCGAGTAGGTCCGAACCGGTTGGAGCCGACGGGCGGCGTGGCGTACGGCACGCCCAGAAACGTATCGACGGTGGCGGACGGCTGGGCGCCAGCGGCCGCGGACACTGACGCGTCCACGGTGCGCACCACGCCCTGGAGCTTTCCGTACCGGGTCTGCACGACTCGCGTGAGCGTGGCCGCGGACGCGGCGGGCGTCCACAACGCGACAACGGCCACGATCGCCACGGTCAGCGCCACCGCCGCGGCGTTCGCGGTCGGTTGGCCGATCATTGGCCGCGGCACCGATCACCGTCGGCGTTTCTCGCGTCCCATGACGTCCGGCACCGCAGCCGGCGACGCGTCACCCGTCTCCGCTGGTGGTCGGGCCGCGACCGGTGGCGTCGGCGGCGCGGGCGACGCTGCTCCTGATGTCCCGGCTCCCGTGCCCGAGACCGATGGCTCTGACGCTACTGTCGGCGCCGGCGGCGCCCCGGCCGGTGTCTCGGTGCTGTCCGGCGCTTCGTCACCGGCGTCTTCCACGAACGTGCACAGCACGTACACCGCGACGGTGCACGTCAGGTACACGAGAGTCGTGGTGATCACGTCCGCCACGCCAAAGTCCAGTGGCGAACTGGATTCGCGGTCACCGTCGTCCAGCGTGTTCATTCGACGGCCGATCTGAGCGTTGGTGACCGCCGCAAAACGATCTCGTCACGAGCCTGCAACCGATAATAATAATAATTATGATTATGATGTTTGTGGCGTTGTGTTGTCGGCCACTGTTATAATATTATATTTGCGAATTGACGGCGAACGCGTTTTTCGGTTTGTGCGTTTTGTAATATTGTTATGCTACGTCGGCGGAAACTCGTCTCGACTTGTATACCGTTGTAATATATGCGTCGGTGTCACATCTCATTAGAATCTATTGCCAACCACAACTAGTACAGCAGCAGACGCGCCTGTTATTAATAATATTTATTATTATCAATAACCGAACAAATATCGCTCGTCGTTTTGCCACATTAGATTCGAGTGCATTTTGAAGTTTTTCGAGTGAAAAAAAAAAAAATTGATTTGCTGTTTCCCGAAATGTTTCCACGACGAGTATTAATTGTTTTAAAAAACCGTCAAGTGTCTCAATAAAAAGAGATTTTACCGAACTATACACACTGTCTCATATAAAAGTAAACTCAGGCAGCGGCGACGGGTGTGGCTCTAACAAACGCCAAGTGCCATCCCGGCTCGGGAGCTTCACTCCCTTCTTGGCTTATTCAAACAGCCGTACAATTAAAATTTCCGCGAGTTTAACACGGTAAAGCACTTACCGCGGTAGTTGCCGATCGTCGGAAACGGACGATGATGACGAAAACCGTTTTAGTCGAGGGATTCGGTCTGACCAAACCGGACGAAAATCGGTGGCCGCCCAATGAGGTTATACTCTTATATGCTATGAAACGGAGCCTATTATTGCATTAAATCGGACGATGAATGGACGTTGTTTACAGGTAAGACGAACTAACGCGTACCCCGCAATCGAATTACATGATGCATTATGTGTACGGGAAACCGCAGTAATTGTGCAGTGTGATGGACGATTTTTAATTAAGAGTTTTAGACGATATATTGTATAACTAAACAGCAATTAATTTACGCTCTCGAAAATTCAGTTAAACATTTATATTAGATTATTATCATAAATGTTATCGAAACGACACAAAAGTTATTCATAAACGAAATTGTTTTCGTTTTCTACAACACAGAGTAGAAATAAAACTAATAATGTTATCGCTTATAAGTCGCAAGACGTGCAAACGCATCAGTTGTACGTTTATTTGAACATAATATGAAATATGCCGACCTTGATTGGAATTATCATTTCAGTGAGCTAACGAGTCGAATTTCAGCGCGCGAACATTTTCGTTACACATAGGTAGGTAGGGTATTATACATTGTGTCATATTATTTTATTAAGACCCGCGTCGCGAAAAAGGATTAGTAAAAGTTTTAAAAGTATGCGCGTTAATCCTCTCAAGCGAGTTACACTGCGACGACGGCACTGTCGTGTCCTATACACACAAAATGTATATATTTACAGGGAAAAGACAACGATGGAGACGACGTTTTAATATAAATTCATCCAATGTACACATTCGTCGTATTTTATATATTATATACAATAAAATACACAAAAGTAATATTGTGCGCGTGTGTATATTTGAGAGCTTGTATAGACGTGTTATATTTTCGTGTGCACGTACAACACTTGCTATTTGTCGATTAATTTTAATACCCATCGCACCAACGACGACAAAAACTTTGATATTAAATTCCTGGTGCGGGAATGGAAACGGTTACCGTGCCGGAGACGAGACGGAGTATAAGACAGTGAAAGGGAATGAGGTTTAGGTGAACAGGGCATAAATCGTCCGTGCCGTACACGCACGGATTTATCGCGGGTATTGCAATTTATTATCATTTTCATATTATTATTGTATGCAAATGCTTCGGTCACAAGATTACCAGCAGCCAGCTTTTTCGAACAAACGTACGAACAGATCGACATTTCACGGTCTGAGGAGTTACACGCGCGTTGATATATATATATATATATATAATATATTATTTTATTATATATTATTATTATATATATATTTATATATATTTTTTATAGTTGGTAGATATTTCGGCAATAATAAAATATCGTTATATTATTTTTTTTTTTTTAAATTATGCTGCTGGTGACATCAGCGATCATTACTATGCAGTTGACCGTGGGAAAGGCCGCGCACCAAATATCATTATACTCCGACGACAGTCGGTGTTAATCGTGTGCAGCCTTTCAATCACAAGCCGGTATAAGTGCGTTACACTGAAATTAGTCGGTATCGCAATGCCCTATACGACCACATGCGAATTTAACAATCGGCAAACATATTTATGTATAATATGTATATATTTTGTGTATATGTATGTATGGTCCACGTAAATTGACACAGTCGAACGTTCGTTATTAATATCTGTAGCGAACATGCGTCCAAACAATGTAGGCTGACATAATAATATGAAAATACTACAATTATAGTGTATAGTGAATGAGAAAATGCCAACCAAACAGTAGATCATACCAAATGTATAAACACATATAATATGCAAATATCATCTACAGGGTTCAAAAAAATACAGTTAAATAGAATTTTTGAATTGTATAATATGAAATCGTGTCTCAACAAATGCACTAACTGTTCATTTCTAATTATGCGACGCCAACGAGCTATGACAGCCGTGTGATATTTCGATTTACAGGAAAAATAAAATGTAACTGACATAGTCGGTTTAAGACTTTGAAATGGGATATGATGTGTTCGTAGAAAAGGAATAAACCCTTCTTACGAATTATAAACGCATTGATCATCATCCCGTTTCAAAAATATCGTTCAGCCAATTTTCGATTTACTACAACCGACGTCTAATTATTTCTATGAATAATTAAAGTAAATAATAATGTACTTCAATCGTAATTTTGAGTTTGGTAATTATTTTCTTTTTTTTATGACCAACAAACAATATAATTACTTGATTGCTTATTTAGCGCTTAATATTTCTTATTAAAGTTTTGGTTTTGACGTTTGCCGTTACCTATTATTACAAATGGTCCAATATCTAAAGAACTCGACCGTTTTTATAAATAAATATGCGTTTAACAAATTTGTCATATTTTTATTTTATGACAGATTCCAAAAAATAATTTTTGTTTACGATATTTTTACAAAATTAATAAGTAATATTTTCATTTTTATTTTTTTTACATACCATTATTCTTAGAATTTGCTTTTTAAGTTTTTATATTTTTCCTGAATATAATCAAGTAAATGGAATTATATATATTATGATAGACCGTTATTATCTAAATGATTATTCAAAATCATCCAACGACGTTACGCTTATGCATGTCTTAGAGCTTTATTTGTAGTTAGTTATTATATTACTAAATAAATTAGGACCTGTGCTATATAGAAAAAATAATATAATATGATGTTTTAGTACTATGATAATTTTTTTCTCTCACAAACTGCAAAGCATTACTTTATTACCTTTCATACTTTAAGAAGGAAATTTATTTAGCATATAATTATTATCTGACGTATTTGAATTTGCATGCATTAATTTATTTTTCTATATTTTAGATTATATTTATTAATCATACTATGTTACGATTATTAAATGAACGGTTGTCGAAAAATAATACTCTGTGCGCTCTATTATGATATTGTATTTTTAAACACAATATGATACGTGATTACATTATTATCGAAACAAATACATTCGATCAAAACGGTGTAAATGGCTGTCTGTGTATATTATATTATTGCCGTGCCATTATAAAATCATCAGTAATGTAATATCATATTTGTTTACGAAAATCGTGTATAAAGCTCATTAGCATTAACCGAAAATTCAACAGCATGTACTGCTTATATACGACGTAATACGTAGATAGGTATATGGATTTTTGGTCGTATTACATACACGTTGTATAATGTGCCGGGTAATGAATAGTCGATTTTTTACGCAAAGGTATACAGGGTATAAACTACAGTATGATTCAACGAGCACGCACCACTCAGTTTTTTTCCGTTCGAATGATGATTTTTGGAAATTTTAATTTTACTTCCGAATTATATTTTCAAATTACAAAAAAAAAAATTCAAATTCAACTAACAATTTTCACTGAAATGTTATTAAACACGACGATTTTATTAATCTATATAATATTATTATTATATTCGCATGATATCAGCCTTGTCGTTTGTGCCAGAGTTTGCCAGCGCAACACGATATATTTTTTTTAATTCCTTGGCGGTATTCGTATATAAGTAGATGTGACATATAAAATATTTCCTCTTGGTGACTATAGTAAAGAATTCGGCGGCGAAGAATTTTCTTTTATCAATCGTATACTTACACGTTCGTCTGTTTAATTCACACCTTCGTCGGCGGGTGACGAGTAGGTGAAGAGAATGTTGAATCGCGAAACACGTAATATTATCGTCAGCGGGACCGCTGCTGGTAAAGATCGTGTAAATATGCGAATGCGTATATTATTGTAATTATGAAATCCTGAGCGCAATTCGCGAGAAATGAGACCGAAAACGAGCGATTTATTATTACTGCAGCGTAATATGCTTGCAGGCGGAAACTCTGATAGATAAATATATTGTGCATTGTGTATCGATACAGTATTTGATAGATAGATACTAACACGAGGACGGTTGCATTCGAGAAATTCTTATTCGCAGGACGTGTCAAAAAATACAACGAAGTTATCCGTCCGAGTCCGATGGCAGCTAATATGTGCGAGTTCGTTCGCAGTGTGTACGTCGTCACCGCCTCACACTGTCACATTAAAAATATAATATTAAACGACATTATTACGTGCATAATATAATCTTAAAATAGGTACTTTTGAATCACCCCCCGGGAAGCAAAATATCCTTTCACATTTAAGTTCTTTTTTCGTTGTAGACAACGCGTGCCGTCGGACTATATCAAACCTAACTGACTCGTACCATTTCTAATCCACCACTGTGTCGATAACGTCACATACATACAGTTAGTGACCGGCGTCATGAACTATGGTTCGCGTCGTGTTCCTGTGAAAAAAATAAATAATCATTTTTGAAATCGGTTGTGAGTTTCGATAAGCGTTTCAATTCCGAGTTCAAAACGACATACTGTCGCACTCATATCTTATAATAATACAATCGACTCGTCCATTGTGCATAGCGTGTCTCGACAACAGCTATATTATATTATATATTATTATGTCGTGTTCGATCAGCCCTTTTCGGGTTTCGTTTAGCAGGCGGCCAAATCACCGTTGTGTAATTTACCGAAAATAGTTCATAGACCGCGGCGGGATACAGATACAGCGAAGTTTCCGGTGGCGGTGTCGGAAACCCTCATTATTTGTCCGGATTCAATTCGAAAACGAGACTACGGTGCTACTATAATATTCCTTTCAGCCGGTTGAACAAACTGCACCGCCGACGCAGCAGCGCTGTACATAATAATATAATAGTATAATATCGGCAAGCGCCTGTAGATAAAAATACGTCAGTTTAATAATACAGCCGAGGAAAAAAAAAGGGTTTGTTGAAAAAAATGAGCAATGTGTAGGTACTAAAACGATCGGTCCATATAACAATGTTGTTCTGTGTAATTTGTTTTTTATATTCTGTAATATGTGTACACAATTATAGAATAGCCTTAAATTTTTTAACCGTTTTAACCAACAATTGTATACTATTTTTTTTTTTATTAAAATATAATTATATTTAATATAAATCATAAAAATACGACAATAATAAGTTCAAACAAAATTTGAATGGAAAACAAATCCGTAAAAAATTGTCAAATATGTGACAGAAAAAAAGTGAACCGTATTTTTAAAAGTTCATTTAATTGCAGAGGCATATTTAGGAATTTTCCGTTCGGCGATTTTATAATGAAAACAATTTTATGTTTAAAAAATAAGGTCTTCCTAAATTGTAACTCAGAAAAACTCTTTAATCATACCTAACATAATTAAATGATGGAGGAAGTCACTTTCAATATCTAATACGGCAAAAGCTTATTTTATATTATGCTAAAGATAATGATTATATTATAAATTATGGTAAAAAAATAACCATCCCCTCAAACTTAGAGTCTACTGCTTATGGCCTAATTATGACCTTGCTTAATTATTATAATTAATAGACGAACAAGAACAAACATACGTATGCCGAATTATTTGGTCTAAAATATACCTTATCGAAATAGTAAAGTTCTTGAAATTCATTCCTCATACTAAAATATACTAATAAAAATTACATTCTTATCTTAAACTTTTCAGTCTATCTGTGACTATCGAAAATGTATAAGTTTGATATACGAATACTTTATTCATGGTCTGTCTGCAGACTTTTTATCGCAACTTAAGAGAATCGGTTATGTTTATTACAAATTTACATCGTTTGGTTTTTTGTTTAATTTCAAAAGTTTCAAAAGTAATAGTTTGGAAAAAAAGTTTATTAGGTACTTAAATGATGTAGTTTTCTCATTTTTTTTTTATATTTAGTTGTGTTACAAAAGTATCTGTTAAGTTTTAATTTTATTTATTATTATTGATAAAAAGATGGTATGATAATAAAAAAATAGATTGATCGTTCATACTCAAAAATTGTATAGGTATAAGAGCCGTGATCAATGTGCAGATTTTACACGACCAAATTAAGAAATATTGAATTGTGTGACTTTTATAATCCAGATATACAATAATACCTATTACATTATAATATAATATATTATTATTTATATTATATTATAATAGTGTTTATTATGTAAAATGGTATTGATCTTGGGTCGTTATAGAAACGATGACAAGACGTATTGTTTCAGCAAAATGTTTTATTATATTTTGTATCTCAAAATTATAGAAGAACTGTTATAATATTACAATAACATAAAAAGTATGCCATTGACGCGTGTCTGTCGAACGGCACTCGGGTCCGACCACCAGCGATTGTTGCTGACTTGCTTAATTTTGTGCTTAAAGCCTTGAAGTTAGCCGATAATGCGTGCCTGCGGGTTCGATATACGCGGGTGTGTTGATATTATATTATACGTTATCGATAGGTATTATAACCGGTATCGTCATAAATTATTAAAAAAGAAAAAGTGAAAAACGCATTCTATGAATTATTGATCATTTTTTTTCTGCTTTTCACTCGGTAATTTCTTTATGGAAAAAAAAATGTCCGATACACGTATTTTTCCTCTAGCTGTTTAGTGGTCTGCTGCAGTCGCGGATTAATTTTCTTCGCAGCTTTTTTCTCGCTAAGGTGGGTTTTTCACCTTCTCTCTCTCTTCCGCGGTTCGGTTAGTTAGGCTTTGTGACATTTTATCCGCGCGGCAATACGTTCACGATAATAATAAGAACGTACAGGTACAATGCCACCGGTTCTGGTAAGCACAGGGCGATGTTATTTTATAATTTTAAATAATGATTAAAATCCATATAAAAAATATAAATAGACTGTTTTGCAATCCAACGATTATTTATTTTTTTGAAAATCCCAAATTTATTTCATTCATTTGATTTTAGAATATTGCATATTTACGTAGAGTGCACCGATAGTTATCTTGTGATCCTAAATTGGATATCACAGGCTATATTTCTGTTGAAAAGGATGGTTAAAAAATATATATGATATATCTCACACGTTTTAAACAATAGTGACACACTAATATTATAGTCTTTGTCATTGAAATCTCTATAAAATACTCATTAACAGTATGATCTGCACTCTTTAAATAAAAAAAATATATATATAATACAACATGAGATATACAAATTATGCCAAATTATAAATCAGCTTAATAATACTATTAAAATCATCTCTAATCTTTGGAATAATAAATAATTTACTAAATATTCCAAGAAAAAAAAATCATATTTTGTGTGTATAATTTTTAAATGGGTGAAATCGTGCATAGGTAATTTTTATTTATGTGTAGTTAGGCTACCCAATAATACTACCTGTATATCAAATACAATTTTTTACATTTCTCTTCGCCGGAACTAATAATATAATTGTGTATAATATGATTATATACTGTTGCTGAGCATTAATATAGTCACGAGAGTTGGTATACACGTTTATAATTTTATTATTATAAATATAAGGTGTATCGCGTACACATTATACGGTTTTGAGAAGACTTGGTGGAACAGACCAGCCAGTGTTTAGTGCTCGTGACTTTTACTCACGCATACCTCTCTACCTATAGAGAGTCAGACATGTGTTCAAAAGAAAAACACGAATTTCCCATGAGCTCACACGATCATAAGTACGCGTCGGATGTTGAAATGCACAGTGCGCAAACTGAATCGTATGTGTACAGTTGCAGGTTGTACAAATGTCGGGAAAACATTTTCGTATGCACGCAAAACTTTTTACGACACACGATCAAAGTAATTATACGCGCACGATGATAATTCATTAAACGTCGTACGTACGCTCGGCCGCAACGTAAACAATATAAATAAATAAATAAACAGTATATTTGCACTGCAGTTGCACACCGCACGAGAGCAATGCAGTTTGTGATCATTTTTATTTTAATAATATTATTGTACTAAACATATACCCCGCGTATGACTTACATGTCTCACGCCGTTTCTGGCTGTCCGATGTATATGTAATCCCTACGAATTGGATCACGAACCTCGTCCGTACGATATACCTTCGTCGGTTGTTGAAAATAATAATTTCTAAAGCTTCATATGCTGTACGTGTATAGGTAATTCTGTAATTGTATAGGTAGGTAGACATCCTTAGTTTGAATAATAATATTACTCTATCCCAAGATTGTTGAGGAGTTTGAGTCAATATTTTCGTATAATTATATAATTTTGATGTAGAACATTGACTAGTAGATCGCGATTGAAAATATACACTTTTCAATATTTTGAGATAGATTAGGGTTATCTAATTGTAACAAAAAATGCCTAGGTACATTGACTGTATGGTAACGAAATGTAACAGAACAATAAAAATCTTGGGGTTAGTGTATTTATAAACAAGGTTATCACTTATTTAAATTTTTATAATTTTAGAGGAGCTTGCCTCAATAACAAATATACCACCAAGTGTACCATATCTATAAATATTTCAGCTATAATTTGTTTGATTTATACCTTTTAACATACTCATAATTTACCAAATAGTTACAATACATTAAAAGATGATAAAGCATAAAAATCGCGGTATATACGATAATCCGTATTATTTGAAGAAAATATTTTTTGTAAACTACTCTTATAGTTTGATGTAAATCATTCTCATTTTTAAATATATATTTTCTTTACAAGATGTGCGAAATTAAACATTCGTTAAAGCTCAAAAACCGTTAAAACATTTTTTTTAATTTTGGGAAATAATAATTATAACAGTTATAATTCAATTAAAAAAAAAAATTATTATTTTTCGTTTTGAGTGAGAAAAAAATTATATACTATTAAAAATTATCAAAGTTGAATCAAATAGTGTAAATCTTATATTAAATAAATGAAATAGTATATAGTCTATTTAAGATTATAAAAGTTTCAGAGAAGAGTAAAAATAAATTATTATACATTAATAACTAGTAATTACGTCATTTCCACCAGTTAGACTAACGACAATCCAATATTATTCGATACAATGTTTTTTCTTTTGAATCCTTTTGTCTTCGATTTGTCCAATTCCGGTAGGTGATTTTAAAACTTAAATATCTCTAGGGCTATATACCTAATTAAATAATATATTGTATTTTTGATGGTGTTATGAAATTTCCCAATAATATTCTGGTTCGGTATTTCACTACAACTCTACCACTTCTAAATTAATCATAACGAAAGATTCATTGGTATTTTTTTTCAATTTAAAAAACAAAGTAGTTAAACGATTAAGAATCTAAAGGTAATCGTTGTATTACTTTAGTAGAATAATTTTTAAATATATTATGTAAATATGGTATACAATATCGGAAACTTTAATCATTTTTAGTTTGGAGTTTTTAAGCCCACTGCTTGACTGTATTAATTTTAAATGTATTCAAACTTTAATGGGTATATTTTACAGTAATGCCCATAAACTAATTTGATTAGTTTTATTGTCTGAACTACAGTTAATTTTTTACCATCCAACTTTAGGACCGGATGTGAGCAAAAACGATTTTATGTCTTTCGAGAACTTGTAATTAAAATGCGTTTCCGGTCTAAAGCATTTGTGTAGTTTTTTTTTTTTTGTATTAAATCTTTCTTTGCTTGTGTTATATAATAAGGCAGTTTCGTATTTTAATTTTAAAATGTTTACCAAGAGTACACGCGTTCTACTGGTCACTGAACAATGGTAGTATTTTACATTCTTCTGTTTTAAATTAAAATTCGTGTGTCAAAATCGACGAAAACAATCATCTATCATAATATGGTATTATGAAATAGATAATAATGTATTTTGAAAAGTGCTCATAAACGCGTTCTGGAGTTTCGACATAGTCACAGAACAGCAATGATAATTTTAATAAATTATTTATCAAAGCCCTTTGCGGCTACTGGATCACAATATTTATAGTTTAGACTTTAGAATGTGACAAGAATTTGTACACCGATATTTGAAACTTTCTATGTAATTCTGTGTCAATAATAATATTCATATTCAAGAACTTTGAGACTGAATTAATTTAAGTCTCTTGTCCGCCTATATGCTGTACAAGTATATCCGTAAGGTAGTGACAATAGTTTTTAACCTTGTTAAATTTTGACGGTTGATATAATATAATATATTATATGGTATACACTATACATATTATATTATATTCGACAAAATGTAGAAGTTCACGAACACTGAATAAAATATGATAATTATCAGTTATCTCATATCATAATATTATTGAATCCAAACATCACTAAAATATACAAATTAGGAAAGCTCATTCTGGATGCGTACTAAATTCTCGGTTTCTAAACGTATTTTAATACAACGTAATGAACAATAATATTATATACAATTTAGAAAGAATTTTGGTACCTTTTTTAATATTAGCAAGTATGAATTTACTTTGAATCGAACCGAAATAAAATCTTAATACTAATAATCGTAAGTATGTACTGGTGTCTTATAGACGGTCGGACTGACACAACGGGAATATAAGGTGTTTTAAACTTATGTTTAGAAACATAAAAATGAAAATATTTGCATGATGATGACGATGATGATAAATCGATCAATGTCGTGCATGATTTAAACTTAAGACTTTTTGAATTTCTACCGTATGTATAAGTTGGCTATTATATTTTATACAAAATGATTTCACATTTAATACCACGAAAACAGTAATATAATATTATAACTTGCCTCGTCATTACTACCTGTGCACCGTTTGTTCTATTTATATTTGAGATAAAATATTTATTTGGCGAATCCTAATGTCTGAGTAATTTAATATCATAAATCGTACTCGTATATAAGTGTTATCGGGTCCATTATAGCTCAGATATTATATGATATATTATATTGACGGGTTTTATTCGAAATTAATGTGAAAATTGTACCGCATTCGGACCACTCCTATATATTTTATCCCAAAACATTTTATATAATGTACTATATTATAGGTGAACGTATAATGTGAAAATACGATACACCGTCCCTAGCTTAGAGATGTGTGTTCCCGCAAGTAAAGATATTTCATTTTTATGTACCTATTTAATGTCCGATTCTAGAATTAGATCAAACGCGCTATTATATACGCCGAGGCCTCGATCAAAAGTCGTACAAGGAAACATTTCTGCTTCCGGCGACCAATCCCGGTACGTGTTCCTGATTTATCAGGTTCCGATTTCCAATTTTCCAAGTTCTCGTTACATATTATATCCGTTCATTGATATAGTAAAAATACAGCACCGGTGGCCAGTTTTCTTATATCGGCGCTTTACCCAACTATCTGTCTACCTGAATCGCAAATGTCGCGTCCGGTTCGCTGTTAGAACAATACAATTAGACGTAATCATATAATTAAGTAGGGCAAAAATAAAAGAAATGTACCCACCGATGGCTCTATACCCGTAGGCACCTAAATAGGTACGCAACAGTGGATTAATATGTTGTTATCGTGACGTTTCGAGTCGTTCGATAATAATATTGCGTTTTTTCCGTTTATAATCGCATTTTTTGACCGTCACGGTTGAGCTGACGAGTAAGGTCGGCGGACGAGCCGTTTTTTTTCTCCAGTCAAAAAAAAATTACATGATAAAAAAACAATATTATTACACGACACTGAGCTCCACGTTTAACTACCCTTGTTATGATATATTTATACTCCCTAACCAGACCACAACCGTTGCCACGCCTTGTAGCATTGTTGACGTGGACGTACCATTTTGCTTACACGGAGCGCCGTCGCACTTTCCAAGGCCAGTCGTAGTTTCTATACCGATTGTATTATATTATTATTATAACAGTAAGTATAATATAAATATTGTCATTAACCCAACCTCGACCCTACACGCCATGCCATGGCTCTCTAAACAAAGGTTGTCGTCGCGTCATTATCGTATTCCTATGCTTATCGATGACATTTCTGCAATGCGCTTACGATATAATATTATGAATATTATATACATACTGCGCTGTTATAATGTCTGCGTCCAATGAATTTATTCAATTTCGTTTGCGATAATATTTTACAGTCAGTGGACTGTATAATCAAATAGCGCCGACGACTTGCTCTCAAATCGAATCAAGGGGGACGATGTGTTATTTATAGATAGGATACCTACACGCGGGAATAACAATTTCTGTAACTAACGCGAAAATACGAAATATTATGTGAACATATAATCATAATAATATGTAGTACGATTATAATAAGCGAATGTACGGCGTTCGATTGGAATATTACCGTTGATGGACGCCATTTAAAATTAATAATAACTGTTTTCTACAGTCAATCGACGTTATAAATTATAATACGTTTTTACTATTATAATTGATATCAAAAAATTGATTTGGTTTATGTATTTATTTTCCAATATTAAATCCAATGTCGTGGATGTTGATACTGTATAAACGTTATAAAGTATTTATTCCCTAGTATCGTGAGTGTACGTAAAACCTGTGGTGAATTTCGATTAGATTTTATTTTTTGTTCAATAAATTATCCACTTTATAAACATAGCCGAAAATAAACACAGGCAATATGTATGTTTAAAGGGTATACCCAAAGTTTGACGCAGGAAAAAAAATTAAACGCAAAAACGACGTTAAGAGGAAAAATATTAAAAAAAAAGTTTCACGTTAGAGAGAAGGAGAGAGAGAGAGAGAGAGTAAACGATTTTTTCTTTGAGATTTTTAATTCATTTTTACGATATATACATTAGTGCAGTCGTACATTTAACCGGTATATTAATTAATTTTACCACTGATAATCAATATTAGTGTCATACTAATTCTAAATATACAGCCAAATTGTGGAGCAAATTGTAGAATAGAATACCCCGTAGGCCATAAAATAAAATTATTTTCTATAATAACTTCTGAAATCAATACATAATATTGTAATTTGTGTTCATATATTTTTTTTTATTATTTATTGAAATTTTAACATAGTTATTAACAACAATTATTGTTGTATATCATGAACACAAAACATTTAGATTAATAAAGCTCACACTATTAAACTTGAAGGTCAGCTTGGAATATAAAGTTAATAATATGAAGGATTATATTTGCGTTATTAGTTGAGAGAGCGTCGATGAAGGAAAAGTTTATGCCGAGAGTGAAAAAAAGAAACTTTAACTTAGCTCTTTGGAAAGACATATTATAGAGACAATTTAGAAACTGATGCTGGAAGAAATTACAGTAGTCCCCACTGCAGTTGAGTAAGGAGCAATATGTGCAAATGTTGAGATCCAATTTAAAGGAATGGTGTGGAAGTAGATTGTGGCCGATTTATAATCTAATGTATTTGAAAATGACGGCGCGACTAATCTTTAGGGATTGAAATCATGGTTGACTAGGGATATTTTTAAATATTATTCTATATCTACAGGCATAGAATTCTGGAAGGTTACTTATTCCAGGTTCTACAGTTTCTGTATGGAAGTGCGATGTAAGGTGATTAGGTCAGTGTAAGGGCACCACTGAGAACCAGAGTGAGATTGGTTAGCAGTGTAGGCAGCTAACGATTCAGCATGCTCATTGCCATAAATGTCTATATGACTTGGGGCCTATAAGAAGAAGATGTGAATTGGCCTAGATCCGAGGAGTAGTAATAATACGCGGATTTTTAGAATTATGAGGAAACACTTGGAGAAAAAAGAGTTGTTGACAATAGCTAAAATACTATCTTGAGAATCAGAAACAATGAGGAACTCTCTGGCGGTGAGACAAATGATACAGGTGAGCGCTTATAAAATCGCCCAGCATTCCACCCTGAAGAAAGAGGCGAAGGTAGATAGATTAGAGGATGTCTGTATGTGTAGTTCAGGGAAGAAATAGGTGAACGCTGCTTCCGGTTATGTGACAGGACCATCTGTGAAAACCAGAGTACAGGAATTGAAATTTTTAGCAATAAACTGTTTTAATAAATTATTAATTATGCATGAGGGCATTGAACGTAAATCTTTTGGAACGTGGCCCAAGAAGATGGATGAATCATGACGGGTGTGAAGGTAAGTTACCACCCGACAAGACATTAAATACAGGTAAGTCATGTGAGACAACCTGAGAAAAAGTGTGAGCTTTATTTACAAAATTGTTATTATTGAATTGAAAGGTTTCTGAGAATGTTAGGTTCTAAGTCTAGATCATCAAAGTCCGATTTTTATATAGATTGATCCAACCGAATAACAGCAAGGCTGTAAACTAAAGTTGAAGGGATAGAGGCAGTTATCCTTGACTTTTAAGAGGATTATCCGAGAGATGGATATTAGCATTATAGACATTGTCAAATGTTAGTCTGACTTTAGCGCCTAACGCTTTGTTTCTGTGACACCAGTGACTTTTCCGTATATAAGTTTATCTATCTTCATAGGGCGCAATTTACCAGGCTGCAAATTTTTGTTAGTGGCTTCAATAATAATGTATAATAGGCCAGATTATGAATCCGAAAAAGAGAGTAAATTGGAGTCAGTAATAGATTTATTTTTCTAGAACCTATACATGAATTATCATTTTCATGACCATCGAAAATAGTATTATCGTTATCATGAGAAGTGAATTGAACGACGACCGCTGAAGCGTTATCTTACGCTGCGTTATCCGTGACCATTGGACTGCTGACCAAGTTAAAATTAAACTCCTTAGAGTCATTAGTGTTATCGATACTAACGTTGGACATATTTAATTGTGGCGGATTATCGTTAATCGACTTAAAATTTGGAGAAATCGGATTTGAATTATCCCTCTTATTTTTCTTCTTACCTTTTTTGATACCTAATATGAAAAGAATTTATTCTCAATTGGTTGTCTTCTAGATGTGAGCACCTTGAAGTTGAAAGATTTACGATCTGGAGGTTTGTTACTGCGGCTTCCCTAAAAAGACGACATCTTCACGTGTAAAAGTGTATATATTAACTATAATCTAAGAAAATATCAAATAAATCAAATCAAATAAAATATTTGTTTTATAATTATATTTATAGTTATTATGTTTGGATAATAATTTCATTTGTGAATGAATGCAGTATAAATATTAAATATTAATGTTATACTCTGTATATAATACGAAATAGATTTAGGTTAAATGCATTAAATGCACTTGTATTAACATTTATATTGATAGATGTATTCATTACTGATGAAGTATCTATTTAACATAATTTGATGTTTCTAATTAACACATCTATATGGTACTGTAACGATGGACTATCTCAAATATCAACCCAAAAATAATTTTCTTGATAGAAAATCTTTGCTTTTGAAAGTATCCACGTGTGTACTGATAAGGATCTGGTTAACGTTAACGGATGCTTTGAAATTACATGTATTGACATCATATCAGTAATTAGACTAATTTTTCCTTTCATCCAGAGCAACCTATTTTACAAATCACACACACACATACAGCAATATACATAATCACAATATGTTTTGAATTACTGTAATGTGGAACATTAAATACGTATTTAGTATTATTTTTATAAATATAATTACGTAATTATTGTCACGATTAACTAGAGGAGTCGTAGAGTATCTATTATTCGAGGATATATCAGGTTATTTAACGTAAGACACTCTTATTTTTTAAAAGTATTAATGTTTTTGAAATTACTTTTTTTATGGTTTCAAGTCGTAACAAAACAAATTTTATATAAAAAAAATATTAATTTTTAATTATGAAAATTCTTGACTTTTTAAATGAGAACATACAGTTTCAATTTCATACTAATCAATTTCATATCATATCAAAGCAGAATATTTTTCTGAGTATTTCGATACAAATTCATTATTAATATTTAAAGTTTAGATGAGCGAATTTGTGGACCAATATTTTGCGGGGTACCCGTGTACTCATCTCATCTAATTTTTAAATACTTTTAACTCATAATTTAAAACTAAACTTAAATTTAAATTTTCATGTGTCATAATACACAGCAAAATATTGATTTGGAATATGAAATTAAAACTATATGTTGTCATTCAAAAAAAAAAAAAAAATTAAAAAAAATTAAAAAATGATAAGGTTAAAAATATAAAAGTTAAATTAACCTAAATACAGATAATCAAAAAAAAAAAAAAAAAATTGTGATTTTGATTGAAAATGTTTGATTACTTATAGATATACCATATACGATTTATAATATTAGCCTAAATGGTATTTTTTCTTATAATATTAATTCATTAGAATCAATTAAAATTTAAAGAATAAAAACCATATTTATTTATTTTTGTTGGTAACATAATATGATTTGGTTTTTTTTTAAAACTTATTTCCCGTTATATCAAAACTAGTAACAAGATTTTTATTTTCTAGAATTATGGTTATCAATTATTAACATTATTTGTTTAGTTGACAAAATATAATTATGACTAAAGGAGTAAATACAATATCATATTATTCTTAATATAAAATATGTACTATCAGTTTATATTTTTTCAACAGATAAATACTATGTCTTGTAAAATTGAGAATAACGCTTTATACAGTTTAATCATGTAATATTTGTCGATATTTAATTTTCATTATTATTTTTTGATTTTAATATGCTTCATATGCATAAATAAACTACATTTTTGTGTGAATTTAGAATATTCCAGAAAAAGAAACATTTCGTTATTATGTTGTGTAAATACAATATTATTTGAACGACATTATAATTGAAATCCAAAGAATTTCATCAATCAATTTGTAAATAATGGAACAAACAATGGTACTGAATAATTTACATTTGATTGTTTCCATACTATTGTTTTTCATTTGGTTTTAAATCTCTGGCGTCTATAACATCTATTAACTGTTATACAACTTTAGCTTTATTATTTTTTTTTTTACTTTTAATTTAAGTTTTACGTTTTATTTTCAACGTATAAAAATGTAATAATGTATTTACTAGGGAGCCGACGATACGTCGTAAATCTGTAAGTAAAAAAAAAAAACAACAACAACAACAATTTAAATATAAAAGTTGTACAACGTAACAACAAAAACGTCCTTATTGTTCGATATGCTCATTCAGTTGTTGGTATATAAACGATTTTGCAAAGACAAAAATAAAATTTATAAAAAATGACTGTAGATTTGGATCACATAATAAATTATTATATTTTTATACGAATCAGTAAGAATATTTTTATTCTTTTTTTGTAAATATTTATATTTATTCTATGGTATTCTTGCGATACAGGAATTGTAAATATAGTAAACGTTAGTCTTACATTATGTGTCTGCACTTTGCACTTGATAAATGTAAATGTAGAGAAGAAGTAAAACTTAAATTAATCACTTAATGTAATATTTACCATACGCAAATAAGTAAAATTGTAAAAAGTAAATAAATAAAATAGGGTACGTAATTATGCATTCGTAGATTTATACAACAAAATGAATTGTGTTTTAAGATACAATATATGCTCTGATAACATTTAAATAGAGTCAGGGTAATTAAACTAGTACACAATTATGTTTATATGTTTACAATAATAAAAATTGTACTTTTACTATTGTCCATCACAATAAATCAAATACATATTTTTAATCCACTTGCTAATATTTTTAACCTTACAATTATATCACATTTATGATACACTTAATTGAATTAAATTATCTAAATTAAAACATCTTATTGATTTTATACATAACAATAATTATTTACCCTAAAAAAGAAATTTGAATAAATAAAAAAATGAAAAATAAGTAGATTTTTAGAAAATTAAATAGATATTTCACTGACACAGTCCAATAAACTTTCTTTGAAATTTTAATTCTACGTTACACAGATAACCAACTACCCATCTTCATCAAAATAATAAAAGGACGAAAAATAATGTTTTACTTTGTTTGTAATTACGCTGTCTACTGCTGTCTACAAGTATTTTCTAAAGTTACTTTTCCGAAAGTTGTTAGCTTGGATAAGCGAAATGAATGTTTAAAAAGTTAAAAACTATGTGTTATTCAAAGTAAAATGCTAAAGTTATTTAAATGTATAAAGAATTTATTATCATTGTTATCGTAGATGGTATCCTACGAAGATCTATGAAATAATATTAAACTCGTTTTGACAATTTCCATATTTATCCAAAATTTTGAATTATTAAAAATTCTATATCTGTTATATTATTTATTATATACATAATGTATTACATATATTTGACATAAATAATGAGTTATAATATTTAACTTAATTTTACTGACACTGATTGACAAAATGATTGGTTCTTCCTGGCCCATTGTTTTTAATTAATGATAACCAAAGTAACTTTTTAGACAGTTCCGCTTGAGACAATATAAACCAAATGAATCAAACTTATGGCACGAAACAAATTTCATCGAGAGAACAATAGATAGTGATTTCCAAAGGTTCTTTAGGGGTATTATTAAAGATTTATCAAGAACTCTTCAAGCCCTATATCGCTATAGTTTAAAAATTCGTAAAATACGCTAACAATAAGAAATATTGTATAGAATAAATATTTCAGCGCTATAGCAACTACCACCGACTAGTTGGTCTCTAATGTTTGTTTACAATATTTAAAAACGTATTTCATGCTCTGCGTAACATTTTCATTAATTTTTAAAATGTCAACTGTTTATTTTGTTAACCATAAAATCAAATCAACAGTAAACGTTCTAATCGAAGTAGAACTATATACACTCAACAATTATATTATATTACTTTTAAGATGTTATACATTTTCAAAGCCAAACAAGAAAACAATTATCAAAAGTTCAGCATCGGTGATTGCAGTGAATATCGTTAATAGAACAAAGTCATAGTTAAATTAATTTATTAAAATAATATACAAAGTGATCGCTAATTAATCATCCACATTAATTTTCTTAGTTAATTCTAATTAAACTTAAAAATATTAATATTAATATATATTTTTATAATACTTGTATGTTTTCTTTTTTATAAACAGGATGATTTAAAAATTTAAAATTTATGTTACAACCATTTTATCATATAAATATTCAAAATATAGAAAATTGTATGATATAAAAGTTTTTTGATTTAGAAATATTTAAAATTATTTGTACATTTATAATTTTTTATAATATTTTAGGGGAATTTTTAGGGGGCCAACTTTAGAAACTCAAATGGGAACTTATACTTTTTTTGCAAACATAATATGAAGACATCTTTTTAATACATTTTAGTGTTTGAACAACATTAATTAATGCAAAACTCTATACTTAAGAGATATTTAAAGTTTCTATAAAACTCTAAAGATGACCGCACAAAACTCCCCTAAAATATTGTCATAAATCATAAAGTTTACAAATCATTTTAGATGTTTCTAAATTAAAAATCTTTCATATTATACATTTTTCTCTATTTTGAATCAATAAAGTAGCAGTAACATAGATATTAAAACACCCTGAACAATTAATAACTCAAAAAAAAAAATTGTTTATTTGTTTAGTTTTTAATTAAACTAGACAATATAATATTATGTTATATTTTATATGGAGTTCGGGTAGGCTGTAAAAAAATATATTGCTTAGTTTTTATAACTTAAATAAAACCATGTGTAATTTTAAGTATTAAGCACTTAACTCATAAGATAAACAAGCTTTTAGATAAAACCAATGTGCCATGTTTAAAGATTTAGAAGAATTTTAATTCCCCAATACTCTTATGATATTATCGTAGGAAGTCTATAGTAATCACAGCGAATAACGGATTTGGTAGTTAGGTGCGTTCTGGCCACAACCATATAGTAAGCTGTAACGATTGTAGGTTCACTGCGAGCACCTAAATTATGCGCCTGCCCGTAAATTTAATATTAATTTCGTGCGATTTTATTTCTGCGGTTTGTGTACGTGTACTTGGGTTATGTGGGTACTTACTAGTTACTACCTATCCGTTGTCTCAAATATTGTTTGTTGACGTAATGTATTATGCGATTGCAAACAAATTTTGCAGTTGTACTCGTTAGGATATACCTCTGTATGTCCTATTATACAATTGTATTATTATTATTATTATTATTATTATTATGATATATAGTTTTTGTAACTTACAAAGCGAACGTAATGCATTTCTTTCGAACCAATGGTTCGGCATTCGTTAATCCACTATACGTTACGCACTTCCGACACTCGTCTAGTCGGATATACGTGCACACACACACACACATACACACACAAGGTATTACGAGTCTGTAGATAAGGGATCGTGGTGTGGCCAGAGGAGAGAATTATAAGGTCTTATACACAGACTGACGTACTCGCTATTTTCACTACCTACTCCCTGACATCGACCAAATAGCTATACTTATTATTATTCGTTTCCACGACTTTTTAATCTAGTAGAACATCTTGATTGTGATATTGTGGGTACACTACGTACATCGTTTATAATGTATATGTAATATCATAATGAAATAATACGATGTACCTATTGTAAGGTTTTTCACCAATGTGTGTAACCCATAAAGAGGTACACGACTCGTTGATTATTACTAGAAATATTTAATAATTTGAAAAATAATAAGTACTCATACGTTTCGTAATCATTTGATTTTAAATATTTTTTTTTTTTTTATTGAATAATATTAGCATTTCAAATATTTAAATTGAATAAATATTATTATTTAATTATTCCTAACTTATAAATTATTATTGTTGGATTCAGTCGAATATAAATTAACCTCTAAATTATAATACTTCAGACAGTAATTAACATTAATTCAATCACTTGTGGTACTATTAACACTTTGATAATGTAGTTTACCTTAATATTATAATTTATATCATGAAATAATTATGTCATTCACAATACAATAGACATTATTTTCGACAGTTGTTATCCTGAATTATGCTCAAAATTCAATAATGTTATATCGTTTAAAACTATTTGATAATTTTATAAAAACGACGAATTTATTACGAAATAATCGATACTAACAAGACACAACTAACCTATCCCGTTTCATAGGGTCAAATAAATATAATTTAAAATACGTACTTTTACATTTTAAGTCGTTATCAACGGTGAATCGTGAATTCAAATACTTATAATATAATATTGATCTTGACTATTTATTGAAAATAACACTTAAAGTCAAAGAAATAAAATACTATATTTAATTTTGGGCATGTACAGCTAAAATATAGCTATTTTACATTATGTAATTAGATGGGTCCTACAATAAATCACCATTCTATGAATCACCATCGCACAAAAGCAAACCACTAATTACACGGTATACACAATAACACCTAAATATATTATAGTAACATTAAATACAACAAGAACAGAAAACCGGCCACAAGAAAATTAGTTATAAATAATTGCAATCACATTCGAACCCGTTAATCTCCAAACAACGATTAACACAACATTCCTGGCAATCCCTTGTTAGTTTGATATATGCGGTCGGTTAAGGGATTTTCTCAATCCTTAGTACATTAATAAATAATATATACTATTATATAGGTTTGTCAAAATGTCCTATTATTATTATGATGCTTTAATGCTATATTCCACTATATTTTGATGATTGAATTATATTAAGTATTGAACTTGCAAATTTCAAATATTCAAATTATACATATTTTATTCGTTGTACTGCATTACTCTGTCAGGTGTATAAAATCATATGTCAAGTATTTTTGTGTCCATGACAATACTTTCAAGATAGGTTTTTTTATTTTTAATTTAAGTTCCCGTGAAGGAAATTATTACTATGTATTCTTGAACGTTATTAACAATAAAAATAATAATGTAAATAAAAAAAATTATTAATTATGTAATTAGTCATAAACCATTCAAGAAGAAAATAATTAAATCAGTTTTGAATGCTTCGACAAAATACGTGCATGGTCGTACCACGATGATAATATTATACATTTTACAAATGTCTATGTATTATTCCGTCTATGATCCGTATAACTGATATGCAAATACACGTCATTATAATAATATGTACTAATGAGCGGGCCATAAACACGGGGTGGAAAAAAAAAATGAAAAAAAGCATTTCGAGATGAAAAACACGTTGTGTGCGAACACAATGAAATCAAAAATGACGGCGTGCAGCTGTGCGATGCACGTATATTATTATCATTATTATTTGCGTACGCGACGACGATTAGGAAAGGGGTCACGCGGTTTCAATGCGCACCGCCAGTAAGT
The DNA here is from genome assembly GCA_014851325.1 of Pentalonia nigronervosa. Lineage (NCBI taxonomy): Eukaryota > Metazoa > Arthropoda > Insecta > Hemiptera > Aphididae > Pentalonia > Pentalonia nigronervosa. The sequence continues at coordinate 61,259 of JACXSJ010001123.1, forward strand.
CGTAGCCACCACAAAAGTGTCGTAGAGTTGTGGGTACTTCTATGACGACGGTGATAATAATAATACGTAATAATAACGTATGATATTATGTTATAATAGCACATTTCCACCACCGTCGTCGTCGTCGTCGTCGTTTTCATTATCGTACTAGCCGGCGCATGCACGTAAATCATCAATTTTTGTTTTTACTATTTTCCCCAGCGAGAAAGGAGGTGCACATATTATTTTAATGAAAACCAAAAGCCCAAACAACGAGCTCGCACGCATTCACCTTAAACATACTAACAGTATATATATATATATATATATATATATATATATATATACGATATGCGTATAGTACTACGCGTGTGCGATGAGCGTATGCACATAATATGTTGTACGGGTATATATATATATATATATATATATATATATATATACATTCGTATGTACTATATACGTATATACATTCGCATATACTATATACATATACACGCGGACGTTAGACAATCCAAAGTACGTATTTTTTCGCCTCCTGCTCCGCTCGTCGTGCGTGTGTTTAATGAGCACGAAATGAGAACCGACCCCGTCGAAAGAACACTTGACGGGCGGGGGGATGCGCCGACCGGGATCGTACGAGACAAGCACGGCTCGTACGCGTATATACAGCACGCCGTTCTACGAGGTTTCCGAGATCCGCGAGTATGCGCACACCGCGCATAACATTACGCGTACAGTTTACATACTATACTTACGGTAACGGTCTCGCTTCTTCCCGCCGCAGACGCCGTCGCCTGGCGGTTCTCGTCACTCGGCGCGTGAATTTATTGTATACGATGTGTATATTACGTTTTGTTTTTCTCCCGCCGTTTGATTTCCTTTCGCCTAGCTTTATATAAATACGTTATTGTAATCGTGCGCGCGATACACGGCAACATTATGATAATAATAATAATATTACGGCGCGGGGCCGGATCCCCGTGTCGAAAACGAAAACAAATTACACACTAAGCGTTTTACGTGTACGACAACAGCACTGCACAGCACCGGTACACGCACAGAGATTTGATAAATAATAATAGTTCACAATATTGTTGTTATATTTGTATATGATGCGGACACTCGGCGGCAGCAATACGAACTTTCGGCGGTGGCGGTGGCTGCGGCGCGGGGAACGAGCGCGTGCAATATAACGACGGCGACTACACACACACACACACACACACACACACACGATAACGGGTCGGCGGCTTGGCGTGGCGGCGGCAGAGGTTGCAGGAAAACCGGCCGTCGTCTTCTTCGAGTTGGCCCCGTCGGCTCGTAAAATTAATGAAGCACGCAATGACCCATTATATAGAACGCGTTATTACTAGTAGCGAAACGAAATTGAGATTTACCGTAAGTGATAATGTATCATATTATATATATATATATATATATATATATATATATATATATTAATATCGTTTCGGTATACAGTACGTGCGTTCAGTGAGCCATGTAATATATATATATATAATATACATAGTAAATAAGTGAGTGAGTGAGAGAGAGATGGATGAATCTACTATAGGAACACGGTGCGTGTTCAATACGAAATTTACTAATCACTCCGAAATGTTTGATGTCAAACAATAGCCAGAAGTCGAAGTTTTCAGAAAAATCGCAATTGAAACACTCGTCTTTGATTTACGCCCCTTTACCTTTTGCCCGAAATCCATGCGTAGTTTATTGTTTTGCACCGAAATTGATTTTTTGATTTTATTGCGACATTAGTGGTTTTTTTTTTTTATTGCATCGCATAACCATGTCTGTTAAAAAGAGATTCAACAACTTAGCCAAAGCATTTCTGTATGTTTATTGAGAACTGAACAGGGTTTATAGTACAAAGAGACCATTTCTGATATTTCCTCGTAGTCTTCGAAAAAATCTTAAAAAAACAGATACAAAATATTTTAATCGATTGCTCATCTGGCCATCTCCCTGAAAATATCTCTATCGCGAGTAGGTACAAGGTACGAGTTATTCCGATCTTAAATCTTGTTTTTCAAATAGATTCATTACTGAAATAATAAAAAAACCCTTCCATATAGTGTATTGATATTCTTGGAATACAATATTATATAGTCATACCGACAATATTCACGGCAACCGAGCACTGTGCATTTGAGGCAATAACAATAAAAATCATAAAACGAGTAGCTAAAATACTGGGGAAAGTGTCTAAGGATGGCGTGTTTTTCAAATATTTGTTCGGTTGTAAATGATTTTACTTCCTGGGAACATTTTTTTTCCAAACTTAAATCTTCGCAATACGATGAGTTGAAACTTCTAAGTAGGGTTTTGTTGTTTTATGGAAAATATATATTGAACCCATCGATTACACGCTAAAATTACAGAACTCTATAGCAATGTATATAAACTTTGTGTTGTATTAACGACGTATTTAAATGGAGTATCGCAAAGTCAAAACACTCAAAACCCTCGACACAGATAATAATTATGTAAGCCGCGACCACCCACCGCGCGGTTTAATCGGAACGACGAATAAAGGTTTACCGCTCATTTTATTCCATTACAATGGTGCTTTCTAAATCAAATAACAATCGATCGCAAACACCGGTAAACTACATTTTCCGGATAAACTTGAACACCATAAAAATTGTCAATTTATATGTTCTTTGTCTCCGAAAGGTACGAAGGTCTGCACATAAAACGTAAACCTTTCGGTCCTCTCCTCGGCATGGTGGTAAAGCACAGACAAAAAAAAACCACGAAATACTGTGTAAGTGACCTTATTTCCACGGAACAAAACAGAAATAAAAAACAAAATAAAAAAAAAAAATACAACTCATCTCCACCGTCTATATATTTCTTGCGAAACGGTTTTAAGACAGCTAACGACCACCAAACTCGCAGTGTTTGTTCAGCGGACCGCGAAACATCGGTTTTATATTTATCTATAATACACATACAAATTTATACATACACATTTCGACCTCAAACCCAGCAACGTTCGCACGGTTAACGTCGCAATACTGTTCTTATCAAAATCTTTAAAATGTTTTTTTGAGTTCGGGGCTGGCGATACGATTATGCCTCACGGCGAATATATGACGCCCGTGTTTGCAGTATATACATACTGCCTACTTTCCTAGTAGGTACCTATGATAATCATAACATAAAATTACGATATTTCACATGAAAAGATAGTACAAACACAATAAAATAATAAAGATATGACAGACTGATCGTAAAAATGGCAAATGCAAAACAGTTATTAACTCGATGTGATGAACTTTTGAGTAAAACATTTCTATGAAAATCCAAACAATAACGGGACGAGTTCAATATAAAAACGTCGTTAACCATTTATGATAACTGAATTTGTTTAAATCGGATAGCATCGTGAATCTAACGACAATCAATCTGGAAATATAATGTACATTGTTTACAAATAATGTATCGTTAAGTATATTTTAATAATATATGGTGTACGCATATTCGTTCGTGTAACAGCCACCGACCGACCACTCGATCGGCTGGCTCTACACCGCGCCGTACGGGATTAGATAACGAAGCGGCAGCGGAACAACGACCAGAGACGGCGCGGCAGAGCAGAGATAAAGGTTTTGACGGCGCAGTGGCGGCGGCGTGGGTGGGTATGGTGGCGTTCAAGGTGGAGAGAGAACGCCCGTTAGTCCAAGACAAGGGGGTGGATGGAGTTGCTAGGCGTAGAGATGCGAGGAGAGGCTGTATAGAAGGTTCTAATAAATTATATCCCCTCGTCTCAGTTTGCCCGCACGCACCACTACCACCACCTCCACTGCCACCACTGGGGTGCCGTAGCGTCCTGCGGGAGCTGTGAAACGGGCTCTAAACCCGCTTAATGGACGTTCACTTTACCGATGCGATGACACGCAAAAACAAAGCGATAATTCTTTGTACTACCGCCGTTTCTCCGCCCCCTCCCACCCCACCCAACTACCAAGTCGCGCATCTCTATGTATAAGAATTCCGCCGTCGGTGAATCCTCAATTAATTTATATAGGTGCGATTGGTGGAGGGCCGGTGGATCGTCGATGGTGAGGGATGAAGAGAAAATTAGATGATATTTTTATTTAGAATTTCCCCCACCTACTCTGCCACCACACTTAAGAGTTAGTAAGTATTGTATATACAATTTATGATGATAGTCGGTCAAGTTCATATTATTTTATAATAATATACCACACTGTATATACATAGGCAACTTCTTTTTAAATTTTGAGCTCGAAAAAATTTGATGAGTTTATCGATTTCTGTGGTATACGTATTTTAAAATGTAAACCGTTACGACTCGTGTATATTGTAAAGAAGTACCTAATGATTTGGTACACGTGATTTTTTTTTTCAAACGCGTCTTCTTCATAGGTTGAAGCCATGCGATGTGCCAAAAATAAGTGGCTAACCCACCCCAAAATCTATCATTTTCATGGCCGTTCTAGATATACTTGGCACGATTATAGAAAATTGTATAAATTTGGTATTAAAAACATGGATAAGTAATAAATAAATATGTCCTTAACGGGTTAGTAAACAGTAAGAAATATAAAGCCTACTTACCTTCTATAAACCATAAACTATAATAAAGCCTATGAAAAACAAAATTATTTCCTACAAACCACCTAGTGTGTGTAAAGTTACAGCATATATTGGCATATAGGTTAAAAATTATACTACTATTACTGCGTATAGGCTTAATATAACCCGACTTTAATAATACAATTATATATAGCGTGTTTAAACGTCCAAGATTTTTTTTTTTTTTTTTTATTATTATTAAACAAAGTCCGCGGCAGCTGTAGCCATTGGACTGACATTGTTTTGCATTATTACATACTACTGTACATTGTTGGTTAATTAACTTACATTCTTATAAATTATACGGTTTAAGATTTGTTTTCTTTTTGTCATGAACATACATAATTTTTATTTATTTAGAGTTTTTGTTTTAAACAATTAAGTTCGAAAGTCAACTTACTTACATAATTTATTTTATGAAAAATAAAACATTGGGTTGTTTTTCGATAATTGACTAGGTAACTTTGGGTAACTAATTAATTTCAAAATAGAAAAAACTACAATTGTTCTAAAACCGTTTTTCTATCTATTGCATCTACAGTTTTTCACAAGCCCGGTTGACGTTGATATAATATTAAGACTGCCTATATAGTTATTACGAAATATTAAAACACAATCGCTTTGCATAGGCTTTAACGTATATGTAATAATTGTATAATGCATATATATATATATATATATATGTTTTATATATTATATGCATTTTGTACTTTCGTACTTTCGTACATAAACTATAGAAATTCCTAAAGGGTTTTTTTCGCTTTGGGGTGCCTCAAATTATATAAATCAAGCTCTGCGTGTCTGCGCTCACTACTACTGCTGTAGCTACACAACAATCGTACTGTACACACAACACTACCACTATATTATATAATGCCCCTATACATAAATACGCCGACGGAATACACAATAAAAGGCGAAACAGCGAACGTTATATTTATATACACAACATAAAACTCGTCGGTGTTATGTACACAGACATTATTATAACTACTGTATACGAGTCAAAATGTCTACGTGATTTTACCAAGGCACTAGACTTGGGGAGGAATGCGCCTCTACATATAGTTTTAGCCCATTGTTTGAAGTGCATTTACTCACTTCACGCACATCCTGCTACTACGATGCACGCGACAATCTTATGTAGATACTGCTTAAATATAATATAATAAGTGCGTACCTATATGTATATATATATTGTATATATTATGATATATATATATATATATATATATATATATATATATATATATATATATATATATACATATATTACAATATGCATATAACCGTGACCTATGCATGTATAGGAGTGTATAGTTTAATGTTGGCTGGGCAGATTTAGAACGAGTGTCCTCCGATGAAACGATTTTTGAAAAGTCATACGTATCCATTATTCCATTATGATATTAAAAATATGTATTCACTACATGAGAAAACAGATAGGAAATATAAAATATTATATAATATTTGAAACGTGGACAAAAATGAAGCACTTAACATTATTATTATTATCACCATCATCGTTATTGTTACTGTAAGACAAGTGAAGGCATATAGATTTACCGTACACTGTCAGGATTAAAACACGAGTCAATGAGGCGTATGAATATCAAAATATATATATATATATATAGGTACATACACACACATACACAAATACACAATTATGAACAGTAGAGCGAGCAACGAGAATTGAATTGTGATATTAATAAACAAGTAGAGTTTATATTAGTCAATATCAAAAAAGCATAATACCTAATAGCGTATAATACTGAAATATAACATTTTTAACGATATAAAAAGGTCGGGACTTTAGAGGTACTATTGTGAGGGTAACCAGAGTATATAATGTTTTCTTATTTAATTATCTTCATACAATAATATGAAAATATATTATAAGTACTGATTTGTCAATTTTCCAATTAGTTATCCAACGATGATGTGTGGCAGGGGAACGAGGGAGTTTTAGTGACGAACTGAGTGGAAATGGAGTGTCTATAATAGAATACAGAATTACAAACTTCATATGAACCATCGTATACTCATTCTCGTAACTAGTTGTAGGTAACAATAAATGCTGTAATGACAAAGTTTTTGAATCTTTTGGTTAAATGTCCAATTTAATATGTTTTTTTTACGACGGAGAAGTAACAAAAAAGAAAACCAATTCCTTGAAACGTGATATTTAAAATTTAGTATACTGTATAATCCAAAGTAATGTAGTACAGCGATACAAATAACAAGAAAAGTCGCTATCCTAAATAATGGTGTCTACTGTAGACTGTCGAGTGTAACTCGTCATTGAGCTGTAGGACAAAGGTAACGCAAGTATTAAATTTGAACTTAATGATAAATCATTATATTATATGAAAAAAATATTAAGATAGTTTGTCAGCCTCTAAATTTATTTTATAATTTATTTACACTGATGACTATTAGCAATTCAATAGAATAAATAAATGATTTTTTCAAAACTTCACAGGCTGTCGCCTATATTCCAAAATATTTAATTATATATAAAACTATTTAACTTTTATTTTTTAATTCAATAATTTATGAAGAATCTTGTATTATATTTCCAAGCTTTAGATGTTAAAAAGAGGCATTTTATGAATTTTTATCTACAAAATAACTTTCAGATTTTTGTGATATTGATGAGTTTCATAAACAATTCAAATTTAATCTATTAAATTGAATATTTATTTTATTTTATTTTTATTATACAGACCGGGGCCTAAAACAATATGAAGTATATAAAGATATTTACAATGACTTAATAATAAGTAACAATATAATAAAAACTAATTGTAATCAAATTTATATAATGATAGTGTATAAGTAGTTAAAAACAGATAAAAATAAAATGCAATAAAGAATCTTTGCTAAAATATTAAATGAAAAAAGAAGGGTCATTATTAATTATTCACATAAGGCGAATGATTGGGGAGTTAGAGATGATAGTTTAAAGAATATGGAAAGGAACAGAAAAGCGTGTACGACGGGAGGAAAAATTGAAAGAAATATGAGATAGTAACTTTAGGCAGTCAATTCTACAGAAAAGGGGATTAGATAAGAAAGATAAATTTTTTGAGTGATGACGATCGGCTAAACTTTTTAAAGATTAAAGACGTTGAATGGAGGTGTAATTATGAGGTGGAGTGGGTACATTTAATTTATAACCAGCGTTACGGACAAATTTTCTTTGGGCCTTTTCGATCATGATATGATCAGAAGCAGTGGACAGATTCCATAGTATGGAGCCATACTCAAGGATTGTACGTATTAAAGAATAAAAAAGAATGTTTAATGTAGTGCATAAGTGAAAATCAGCAGTGATACGAGTTATGAAACCTAGAAGTTTAATAACCTTGCAGCAGATAGTTTGGATATGCATATTGGGGCATAGGTTACGTGTAATAGTGAATTCTAAATCTTTTATTGAGTTATTAGAAAAATTTAAAATGGTATTATTAACGGAGTAAGTATGCTTGAGTAAAACGTTATTACGACAGAAGATCATAACTGAGCATTTTGAAATATTAAGAGCGAGACCCAAAGATTCACCTTATTTCACAAAGCGCTGTAGATCGTTTCGAAGATGACAGTCAGAGATGGATTTAATACGGTAGAAGATTTTATATCATCAGCAAAAATAAGGAGTTCGGAGAACTGAGGAGATTGAATTTACGTATAAAGCAAACAAAAGTAAGGATAAAACTACTACTTGTGGTACACTCTAGGAGGGAGTGAAATAGCCTAAAAAGATCGAAGCAACATTTACCTATTGGGTATTTGTATAACGTATGTGTGAAGCTAGGAATGTAGATGTTTGCCGATGCCTATACAGTCAAGTGTTAATATAATATGAATATGGTCAACACGGTCGAAAACATTTGAAAAATCAGTATAAATTGCATCTACTTAGTAGTTATCAAGAAAAAAATCGAATATATATGACTGAAATATAAGGTTACATATAAGGTTAACCTTCCAGGACAGAAGCCATTTGTTCATTAGCAAGAATATGATTTAGTGAATGGAAAATCGAATTTAGGACGAGAGTTTCAAATAATTTAGATAAATGAGGTAGAATTATTATTGGACGATAGTTTGTGATATCTGTAGAATCACCGGACTTCAATATTAGGCTAATCAAACCAAATTTAAGGGCAGACGGAAAAATTCCTGAGTCAAGTGAACGTCTAAACAATAATTAAACGGTTCAACTAGAACAGATTGAAGTTAAATAAAAAATCACCCTGTATAACATCTGTGTCAACAGACTTTATATTTTGAGAGGAAGCCAAACATTAGTAAACATCACTAATCGAAAAAAAAAAATAGGCATTGGACGGAAGTTAGAAGTGGTTGGTAGAATTTACTGACTGGGATGAGATCACAAATTTGATGCTAGAGGGTTGTGTGAAAACAGAAGAAAAATATTTAGCAAACAAATTAGCTGTGTCTGATTGATTAGAATTCTGTACTACATAGAATGTAACACTCGAAGGTATAGAAAAGGTAGAGCGGTTTTTTTAATGAAACTCCAAAAATATTTTGGGTTACGTAGTATGAAAGATTCTATGAGAGAAACATATTTATGGTAGCATTGTTTGGAGGTAAATTTAAATTTAGCGAGAAGAAAAAAGTGCTTGTAATCTGATAATAACTGAGTAGCTTTAAATTTGACATGAGCGCGAGACTTAGCAAATACTAGTTCTTTAAGTTCAGAAGTATACTATGGAGGATAGGTGGAAGGTTAAAAAAGGTTTTAGGAACGAAGGATAAAATTGAATAGTGAAAAGCATCCAAGAAGATAGACATGGAATCATTAGAAAAGTATGATAGAAAGGTAAATTTCCAATTGAAAGAATTAAGGAAATTAGTAATCTGTTGGTAATCTGCTTTATGAAAATTATGAAATGATTTTAGAGAAGCGGATGAGATGTATAAATAGGAAGATTGATTGAGAGAGAGAGACAGTGGTGGGTGGTAAATGTCAGTAGTGACGGCTGTGTTAAAAGTTTGACTAACTGTTATTGAGCTAAAATTTGAGAAAACGAGATCAAGAAAAGAGTTGTGAGAGTTAAATATTTTGTTATATTGGAAAAACCTGCAGAAGCAAGTTGTTCAGGAATTGATGTGTAATCAAAGATAATTTTTGAGTGGAATAATAGACCATGTGTATTATTAGACCATGAAATAAAAGGTAAATTATAATTACCAACGAGTAGAAATATATGGCTTAGGTATTTTCGAATAATAAAATCAATAGTATCTATATGAGCAGCATAATAATTAATGAATGACGAAGGTGGTATATATACACTAGAGATAATAATATTTAAGGAGTTATAAGAGAAGTGAACAAATAGTTGCTGAACACTATTATTAGGAATATTAAGGAGGAAGGAAACAATATCCTTACACACAGCGATTAACACATCACCACCGCGGATATTGGTTCTGGTATGTGGAGACCTGTTGCATCTAAAAATATTACAATTACAGAGACCAAGGTCAGCAGAGTAAAAATTATTGTTGATTCAAGTTTCAGTGAGAGCGATAAATAATAACATAACTGAAACATGAGGTATTACAATTGAAATTGACAAGTTTAGTACGGAAGCCGAGCAATTCTGGTAGTATCCATTGATGTTGGAGTATTGGAAATGCTGGTTAATCTTGAAAGGGCGATGGACACGGACACCGTTTTTTTGGATAGAAAATTATGTATGGAGAACCATTTCTGAAGGTGATAGTTAAATTATGTTCTCCCGTTGCTACACGACGATCTAACTCTAAGTGACATGTTCAAAGCTGCTGACATTCTATTGAAGTTGAATCACATACAATACTAGTAAGTGATAGTAGACACAACTTCTGGGTTTTAGCATGACGATATGATGAAAGAACAGTAACGGTACCATCGCGATTTCCAAAAATTATTTTAAAGGGTCGAGATGAGGAAGATGTTGGTTCTCTAAGACAAATAGGTTTAAATTCAGCCTGCATATCAACAGAGAGCCTTGAAAATAAATCGCATACGATAATTTTGTCGTCATTAATTTTAGCAGGGAGATCACTTGACATAGATTTAGGTAGACCATACATAATAACATTGAGCTTGCATCGCTCACGTTCGGGAAGTTCTTGTGCAACATCCGAGATTTAGGTGGATGATGTGTTTGACTCAAGAGCAACAACCTTAGATTCAAGTAAGCCAACTTTAGTACGAAACTCAGAAATTTCATGTAAATGTTACCTAAATATTTCCATAATTAATTTATTATTTTTATTTTCCTTTATTATATTTGACTCTTAAATGTATTAGTAGGCAGCTTCATAATATGTATTACCAGATATATATACTCAAAATTACGATTGAACCATTTATTTCTACTTCAAAGGTGATGAGTAATGACGGATTGAAAAAAAAATGATAATTATAAAACTCATCGCTCTACTCAAAATCTAAAAAACCAAGTATATTACAAATAATATCAAAGAGAAACAGTGTATACATCTAAAAAACATGAAAATACACCATATATTTTTAAGTTTGTATAAAACAGAATTCCGGATTCATGTACAGTTGGATATCTACTAAGAAATATACGATAAAAAAACATAAACGATTTATATATTTTTCACGAAAAAAAATTTATTTATGATATATTATATTTATGACTATTGTGTATTGGATAAAATATAAACGGCACACCTAATATGAATAATTATTTAAAAATAAGTAACTTTAGCAATACTACTCACATTTTTAGTGTTTATTCTAGTCATTTCTCTACTTAAATATGATTTTGTTGGATAAAAATAGTGTTTTTGTTGTTTTATACTGAATAGTAATTCCGGTAAAACTTAATTAATCGAGTACGAAAAAAAAAAATAAAAGCAACAAATCGTCAAATATATAAAACATATCATTTGTTTATATGGAAACACATTAATATATATTTTTTCTTTTTACTTATTACACGCTATCGATTTAAATCATAAAGAACAATCAGCGTGCTATACATTGCACAAAAATATTACGTTGCGTGTTGATAATATATTATAGTGTATAGATTTAATATGGATCAGACAATATAATATTGAAAACACGCATAACATAATATTATTTTGATTTCTGTTGACACTGTGCAGTGGCCAAAATTCTAAACCGTCGAGCAGTAATACTGATTTCACTACCATAGTAATATTATTCGCTTGTATGGTCGCATTATACACTCCAACGATGACACTAGCGATGCCGAGTGCAACGAATTATATTCCGTTCACAAAGTTGACGTTATTTACGGCTCCAACGTGAACAGATGGACGAAAACTATTGTTTTAGTTTGCCAAACTCGGATTTGTTTTTAATAATAATAAAAAAAAAAAACAAAACAAAACAAAACACTAAAAACTAAAATCACACCGCAAGCGTTAACTTCTGAAGCAAACACATTATATATAAATATTTTATACAGAGTTTCTCGAATTTCGATTAAAAAAATGGTGGGAATTATATCGGTGTTACGTGATTTCCACTCAATTTTTAAAAATTTGGAAGACCCGTATATTTGAGCATAGTACACCGACACGATGTGTGTCGACAATATTTTTGTCACGAGTACCTACTGTAATACTTATGACTCAACCGGATGTATTTCGGCGACATTTGTTCATATGTTTCGTATTATAATATGTTTGTGGACAATACTGTTCCACAAATATTGTAACCATAATTACATGCATAGGTATCTAATTTATTATAGGTACCTTTGGAGGCCGTGTTTAGAAATTTTGTGCCCCTAGACTCAACATATATGGCGCCCATTTTCAATAATTTTTTTTTTTATATGATACCTACAAAAGTAATCAAACTTTTTTTCAAAAATTTAAAAATTTTACAGAAGATCCATCACAAGTTGTTATTAGTGTAATTTAAAAAAAATACGAGCATTAATTCACAATAGCTTTTTATAAGCGCATAAAAATAATATTTTAAAAAAAATCGTCAAAAATACGAAATGTTGTAAATTATTTTGTTGGTAATTTATAGAAAATTTTATTTTTTTATCTAAGATTTAAAAATTTATCTCTCTATATATAAAGAAAAATTGAATTTTTTGTTCACTTAATCTGAGAAAATTTTTCGCCCCCAAAATGTGCTGCCCCTGGGCAATTGCCCACCGGTTCTTCCCCCTCCCCCAATATTAGCGGATTATCAATAATAATTATTGCTCACATTTCTTTTGTAATAGTTTTCACTGGTTCTAAATTGAATACTGTGTCATATACGCATTTGAGCGTGTATATTTGTATTTTTTTTTCATATATTATACGCTCCACAATCCCTCCAATAGTCAATTAATTCACACGAATATGGCGCGGATCGTACTCACTGTCAGAAATACACACGGATACGATGTATATATTATATGGAGATGGAGTAGGGTCTGCGACGCGAACGTTGGACCGGAACAACTGCACGACCACCGCGGCAAAGACCGGAAGGGATAAGACGTATCGATTGAGTTGGTCTGAAATAAAACACCGTTCGATTACAATAATGTTGTTATATTTTAAATAATGATAATGTTAATAATAATAATAATAATAATAATAATAATAATAAATACAAGTTATAGGCCGGACGGCAGACGCGCTCCGTTGTTAGGCCTGTATTAAAATTTATTACAGGCACATTATTTTTCGAATGCCAGTCATATTTCGTGTAAATTACACGACGTCCGTTTCGGCGCTTCGCGTCTTCGCAACCCACCCCGCCCGATTACCAATAACCAACTTATTGACCAGAACATTACAACAATATTATTATAGTTTTCATTGACGGTCAAACCATTCGAACAATACAATGTTGTGGTGCCAGTTATACGACGTATGATAACCATATCGGATATATTATTATTATAATATTGTCGTTAGTAGGTACACAAAAACGCGGCAGTGACTGTTTACAGTAGATTTCAAGTAAAAACAAACAAAATAAACGCCGGCAATCGTACCTAGGTATTATTTGTTAATTGTAGCCTAATGTACTTGTGTTTATATTAAACTTCCTATATAGGCGTATAGAATTAATTGATCATTTCGGCTCAACTATAGGTAAGCTATGTGGTGCAGTGCACTTTGGCAATTAGTTATATTTTATAACGATTTTGTTTTTCAAACGCAGCACAAATTATTAAACTTTGCACCGTTTATACTTCAAAACAAAGATGAAAAAAAAAACACCATTAATTCTAATTCGATTTATCGTGACAAATTAATATAAGATTTAATCTTTTTTTGAATTAAAACCAAATTATTCCTACACTTTAATCGTGATTAATTATTTAAAACCCAAATGTTCACCATAATTTGGGTCGTGTTTAAAAGTAAAAGTTCATTTTCGCCTTAATACACGCATAATGTATACCTGTCTTATATATTATATTGTGTATACAATATATTGTATAATACTTGCACATTATTTTTGCACCCGAACATTAGACTATAAAATCAAACGTTGTTAAATATTAATACATAATAACGACAAAAAAAAAAAATTCAAATAATGGTTAATATATTGTATTGTGTAAAATAAAATAACAAGATAAATAATCCATTAATTGTGTAAAATATGTTTTTAATCATTTAGTACGTCATAATTCAATGAAATAATATGTTTTGAAAATCATACTTTGGTGATTTATCTTAATGACTAAACAGACCGTCCTATTACAATACTATTATCAGTATTTCACAAATTTCTATTGAGCGCCACATTAGAGAGAATGATATTGTACTAGAATGGTTAATAGTTTATGTAAAGCACTGATTTTATCAGTTTTGGTAAATGTACAGTGTTTTGATTAAATTTTACTGAGAGATAAATTGTGTTCATTCATTAGCGTATTCATACAATAAATAGGTACATTTTTAATTCTAATTTTAATTATCTGACTATTTGAAAAATGCTGTTGTAAACTATCACACAAGCTAATTTTTACTATAAATATTAAAAATAAATAAAATATCAAATAAATGAATTACATAAAAATTAAATTTACCATATTTCTAATACGGGATTTATTAAAAAAAAATATCTTATTTATTAAAATAAATAATAAACATTAAACATATATATTATATATTATACATTCAAAAAATAACAATACCATTTTATCATAAATTGAAACATTTTTTGAGGTTCAGTACAAGTACATAATATAATTTATATAACCAATAATACCTATTAAATAATTATATGATTTTAAATATATTATTGCGTATACTTGAAGTAAAATTATATTTCAATTATATTTTACATTAAAATCTCTGCTGAAGTACATATTATATTATGCCACACAAGGTATAATTTATCCAAAATGGTAAATTTATTCAATACACTTATATAGCTATATAGGAAATTATGTATAAATACATAAGTAGTTATAAATTAAACTGCAATTATCAAATAATACCTATGTTGACAGTGAGTTTATTATGATCGTATTTATTCAAAATCTACTCTAAACAGTTTGTGGTGCGTTTCAGTATAGTTTTTTTCAAACTTATTTTAGTAAAATGCTCGTAATATTAATATATTTTGAAATATTTCAAGATATCAGAAGTATATAAGTATTTTAATAAAATGTTTTATTGGCAATGAAATTAATCTCATTTTAACAAACTTATTATTACTTTAATAAATATATTCTAAGTTCTAGTGTTTTTAAAATGTATTTGCTGATACTGAATAGTATAAGTATGAATGTTATTTAATAAAATCAAAAGTCGATTTCTTAAGAAAAAAGAATGTATTTAAAGAAAAAAAATGTGATAATATTAGTAAACGAAGACCAAAAAATTATTAAATCTAGGTATTCTTTAAACGTATTCTATATGACTATATTATTGTAGGTTAGGTTGGATTAGGTTAGGTTATTATATTAGGTATTTATATTTTGTATTTTAATGTTATAAAAGGAATATAACATCAATAATATTATTGCATATCTCATTTTATGTAAAAACAAGAGAAATTAATTTTATATTTAATGCTGGAATAATAATATAGTATTCAAGGAATTTCAATTGTTTGATATATAATATAATATTTGATAAATCATTTTATAAGAATATTAGAAGTCATATTTAAATATAATGTCATAGAACTTTACTCAAAAAATGTGTATGGTTTATTAAAAAAAAAAAATAAAGATCATGACGTGTATTTTTATAATTAAAAATCTATATAAACGTCAAGGGTGGGTTTAAACAATAATTATTTTTTTTTGTTCCATTCCAACATAATACGTCATGTATTTGTATGTACTACATGTGACAATGCAAACCTGGTTTGTCGCTAAACTTTGATTGAAGACGGAAAACTAGAGTAAAATAAAATTTCTTATTATTGGCTATAAGAAAAAATTCGAAATCTAGAATAAAAATGTGCACACGATATTTTGCATTTGAATATTTACGAAACCCACATAATAAACCTTTTTTCATTTAGCGGTAACAGACATAATTTGTTAAACTTTGGTATAGATTTTATTGTGTAAATATTTATGCTCATAATGGTCCATCAACCCGCAGACATTTTGCCGCCATCACGATATACGTCAAATGTTATGTGTTCAGTATATTACAATGTAAACCGTGAGTGGACCGCAAACGAAACGATGGTTATGCACTCAAACGTCGATTTGTGACTAAATTCGTTTGGAAAACGTGCAAATAAACGCACAAGTAATTATATTACTAATATATAATAATAATATACTACATGCAGCCGTGCGAATTCGTTTTCCGTCGCACGTCACATATACACAACGCGTAATATTATTGACAGAATCATAAATGTTTGTATTTATATCGTTTGATCTAGGCCCGTTTACCGCCGCTTTTTTTGTGTTAATAAAAAAAAAAAAAAAATGAAAAATCGTAAACCCAGAGAAATTCACTAATGAGAAGTAAGAAAACCAAAAAAAAAAAATAATCATTTTTGTCGGAAAATCTCAAAATTATATTTTAATCTCATATAGAGCACATTGGAAATCAAAACCTCAGAAATTCAATCTGAAACTGTCATTAAATTGTAAGACCAAAGTACTATGAGGGTACACATCATATAAGTTTCGACAAAATGTAATCCATTAATCCCGTTCATACAGTGTGCTTTTGTGCGTTGCGATGATTATTGTTGTCGTACAGTGAACGTTGCAACAAAGAATAGGGAAAGAACCGTACATCAATACTGCGCGAATTGAGTCGTAAAATTTGATATTTTAGTTAAGACATCACACAAATTCAAATATCGATATGTAAATAATAACGAGTAAACGTTTTTCCTATATAATGTATAAATTATATTTTGTTTATGTGGAGATTTTTGTGTAATTCAATAGAGCCTGATTCGCTTGAACATAGTTTTTTTTTTTTAAATTACAAAATCCAATTTTTTTTTATATTAGTAAAAATTCTGTCAACGGGAAAAGAAAACTAAACAAAAAAAACTTTGTTTCCGAAATTCAAATTAAAACCAATGATTTTTCAAAAGTTGACACATAATAACTTGATATATATATATATATATATAAATGTAATAAATAGATGTTATTTGTATATATACATATATATAACATTTATTTTTATATTTAGGATTTTAAGTGTGTATTCACAATAAACCTAGTTAAAGATTAAAAATATGTATCCGATTTCTGTTAATGTTATCTGCCAGTTACCACACGACATTTAGTATTTCAAATATCAAATATAACCAATAAAATGTGGTTGAAAAATTTAACTATAATATCCTAGATATACAAATAAAGACATTAAAATATTCATAAAGTAATAACCCAACGAGATGAATTCCTATTATCGAAAGACGTATCTTTTTATGATATGGGCCAACAATCTACAATCTCTAAAATAAACAAACACACATATAATGATCGAATATGTGTTTTATTATATGAGCTATGTTTATTAAAATATGGAGAAAAAATAGTTTATTCAATTGGAATATAATTTGAAAAAATTCAAACTTATACAATACAATTAAATATTGTTTTAATTACAAGTTTAATTGAATGTCCATGCAATCATGTAAAATATACTATTATATTTATATACATGTTAGACGTAATAAATTTAATCGATATTTTGGAACTGTGCAAAGAACAGATATCACGAGAGTGTTGAATAAATATTTTTAAATAAATAAATATATAATTTATATTGTACAACACAAAATAATTCATTCAATTTAGTGGTAAATCAATATTCATATCTTATAATATTCAATTAATTACAACATAAAATAATCTACGATTTATTTGACACGTGGAAATGAATAATTTTAGCGATTGATTGAACAGTACTATTTAAAATACATCAAGTTCGCGAATAATAATAATAAAACGCTAATGAATATAATATATTAGTATGAAGGAAATTTTATTTGATAAAATATAAATAATATGTTATTTCAAAAATAATAATTTGTAAGCTTTAAATTAACTAACTGTATACATTACTCTTAATTAACACTAATCCAGACATTTTATTTTCTAATTAGTTAATGCAAATCTTATCACAGTCTATAAGGATAAAATCTATAGTTTTTACTAAAGTTTAAGCCAGTTTACTTTGTTTTTAGAATATCATAAAAACTCTATTTAGTTAATGAAATACATTTTTGTACATATCTTTTTATTATTATTCATATTTAATATCTCATATTAACATCTAATAGGATCCATATCTGATATGATTTAGTTTAATATAGCTGTAGCCTATAATTTATAAATATAATATATTTCCAATTAAATAGAACTATTCAATATTAGACAAACCAATATAATATTAAGGCATATTAAGGGGTTCTTAAATTTTGTTTACTGGCACTCTTCTTCTGTGCCGTTTGACAAAATATTATACTCCATAGTTCTGTATACCGATTGACACTGTTGCGCTTTCGTAGCTTTGGCAGTTAGTTCAAAAATAAACAAAAGGAAAATAGTTAAATAAAAATAAAACAAATAACTCATGTGCTCAATTCACTTAATTTTTTTTTTTAGTTATTAAATCTATATCGATGACACTGATTTCCTCCATCGGTGGAGGCATCAGTAAAATGGGTGATGGCAGGAGGAGGGTCTAATGATGTGCCCGATTTCATTGTATTCGATACATCATTAATAATTTACTCTGTATACCTTCCTCCACACCGGTTGATGAGATGGGTCATTGTCGCGATTTGGATGACGGGCCGCAGCCGAGGGACCGCTCGTGGGAATGCCGAGATTGTGGCCGTCAAAATGCTCGATTGTGAGCTTATATACACCACCGTCGTTGCCACCTCTGAAACGCTGCCGCCGGTATAATCCTTAATGACCCTTAACGAACGTCTGCAGTTGACGATCTAAAAGGGACGACCTGGATAGGATAGGAAAAGGGGTAGCTTAATCATCCTGCATTGGATACAATGGCTAAAACACGCATTGACTACGTACGGGTGTGCCGGGGTAATATGGACTTTGGGCGATATGGCTGAGTTTTTGGGTGGGCGAGTGGCGGGTGTTGTATCAGTGGTAAGAGTATGGTTGTGTGAAACGGGAGGGGTGGTTTTAAGGGATCATAGACGATGTGGAGGACAAACAAAGAGGACTCCATTAAAGACACAATCGTAAGCGCATCCTCTCGCTCTCACTCTCCCGCCACCCACTCTTCA
This sequence comes from Pentalonia nigronervosa, assembly GCA_014851325.1. Lineage (NCBI taxonomy): Eukaryota > Metazoa > Arthropoda > Insecta > Hemiptera > Aphididae > Pentalonia > Pentalonia nigronervosa. Next base: position 80,622 of record JACXSJ010001123.1, read on the forward strand.
CTCACTTATTCCCAGCAACCATATTTCCCCTCTTCGTGTCTTGGATCAAACACCTCATCTCTCATTGGGTATCAATCAAGCAGAAACACCACGCAACAGAATGACAAAACGACGTCACTACTTTATGGTTCTCCGTGGTTGATTCTGGTGTGTGTGTGGTAAGAAGGGATAGTGGTAAAGAGATGGTCTTGGGAATTTCGGGATTTTTTTTTGTTTAAATTTTTTATGAAGAATTTCAATCAGATTTTTATTTCTCACCAGAATTATTTAATATGGTTGTGTGCGAATACGATAAGAACACTTGACGAGGATAAGCCGAAAAACTATAAACAATTGTACGGGGAAGAAAAGATTCACATTATAAGATCTTTGCACAACGTATTTTTTGGTACAAAAACAGGAACCAATTTAACAATGGTCAAATGTTCGTCAATACAAAGAAATACTGCACATCATTCTTTCCTCGTTAAATATATAATTTGTATAGTATTGAACCCAGAACAAACTCGAAAGAACTTTATTGAAAATTATTATGGTTAAACTAAAAACGTATATTTTTATGAATATATGATACGTATAATTTAATCTTTACGTAGAAAGGTCAGAAAACTTTTGCTAATAATATTCACTAAAATTTAAATAAAGTAGTTAACCTATTACTTTAATATTATTCATATTACATATTATAATACTATTCTAAGCGTAAATATAAAACAAATACATTTTTTGTAAAACTGAACAAGAAATGTAATATACCCAACTTTAATATTTGACTAAGTTAATTTACATTTTATTTCTTTGCTTTTTGAGAAAATAATATTATTATGACACATAACTTAATCAATACTCATGAAAAAAACTTAATAATTTAGTTTAATTAAAATATATAATTTCTCTATTGATGGTTCTGTAAGAAAATTAGAGCAGTATAATAATAGTTGAGATATATACTATTATAATACATCAGTTTATGCAATCTTATAATAATAGGTAGTGATTATATTAATCAATTTAAAAGTTAAATAAATAATTATACAATAAAACTGATAAGTGGCGACTGTTTAAAATAATTTGCTTGCATTCGTTATTTATTTGGAATACAATCATCCAAAGCGTATCTTATTTCAATACTAATTTAATTGCTTAAGTTACGGAAAAAAAAATCTATTATTTCCCAAGATATTTGAACTCAGAAATACTGTAATATAGTTATATTATGGTAGCTAGATACCTACATAAAATCTCATGGTTAATAAATATTTTTAATAAAATGGGTATATACTAAAAGTTGATAAATAAATTGCGTATTATAAAATACATTAAAAATTACAATCAAGAATATAATACATATGACAATGGCGATGGAATTATTGCACATCAATCGTAAGCTAAATAATGGTAAACGTAAAAATAAAATGCATATAAATTACAATTTTTCAACTGAATTTCGTCAAGCGAATCAAAAATCATTATTTTATCAAATTAAAAAAACTCATAATACCAATATTTTACCAATGACATTTTATGAAAATCGGTCACTACACAATTCGTTTTTTATTAATTAAAATTAGAACCCCAGATGGCTCGTAAAATCAAGTTTTATTTAATTATTTTAGTAGTACCACTTTTTAATTATTATTGAATTAGTAAATTCTATTGTTACTTTTTGGTTGACTTACGATTTTTCTAATTTCATTTGGAACAAACATATAACCTTTAGTATTATGCATTAATAAATCATAATTAAATATAAACTCATTAAACAATCAAAGCATTATTACATTCAATACATTAGTTATTTGTATTAATAATTAAACATTTTTATGAACCAATAATTTTAATGCTTGGTTAATAACGAATTATCACATAATTATAATTTATTATGTCAAATGAACACCGTCCGTGTTTTTTGAATATGGGTAATATACAAGTCACAATGTAAAATATTTCAAAGTATACAAATGAAAAATATAAAAATAATATAAACTATATAATATACCAACTATAGTCACTCAGGTACCATTAATTATGCTGTAAAATAACATATACCAAATAAATAAATATTTTTCTGAAATAAAAACAATTTTACTCTATACAGTGCACGCTACTTAGTGTCATTATTATTATGACGTTATGGATATTTTGACATGCATTTAGATTCAATCTTAATAACTTCTAATTTATATGACATGAAGCCATAAAGAATGACGTAATTCTCAAACATGTAATATATTTTTGTCGTATAATGGGACTTTATTCAATTTACATTTCAATGTTTAACATTTTATAGTGTCGAGTTACCTATAGAAAATAAGTTATTTACTGTATAGTTTTTATTGCATTAACAATAACTTATTAAAAATCTAATATTATTTTCAGTGTAAGTAGCACATTGTAGTTAAATCTGATCTTTATTTATTATTTATTTTTATTTATTTATTTTATTTTACAAGCTAGTCATACCAATGTATAATTTAACTACCACATAATTTATTGGAATTAATGTGTTTTTTAAACAGTTAACAATTGCTTTGCTTTACAAATTAAATTATTTACGTTAGAACTATTTATTTTAATAAAAACGTTAATCTTTTTATAAACAGCATTTTAGTATGTAATAATAAAATGTCTACGATAAAAAATATTAGTATACCAATAAGATGAGTTATTATAATTTTTATAACAACTGCGTAAAACGTAACTGTTAATCTCTATTCAAATATTATGTTCTTAGTAAATTATATTAAAATGTAAAATTGTTTAACACTACATAAATACACCGTATGTTATTTATGAACAATTAGAAAAGTTGTAGGTAGTTAAAATGCAAACTCTAGTTTATTACGATAATGATAAAATAATAATATATTCCAGGACCTTATATAAAATATAATATTATGGAATTAGTCGTTATAGTGTTATTCAAAAAAACAAATTATTTAAGTTTATAATATATTTGTATAGGTCCTAAAAAACTAAAATCAGCATACAAATTTTAGTATGTTAATAATACAACATAAACTCATATATTATCTATATAATGATCAATACAAGAAATTCCTTGATCTTTAAATTATATATTTTCAAATTTATGTAATATGTGTCTTAAAAGTGTAAAAAACTGTTAAATTTATTTAAATGTAATATAATATAATAATAATACAATATAATAAATTTAATGTATGACTATTTAAAGTATTAGTAGTTCAAAATTGAATAGTTATAGAATAATTTTAGAGGTATTTTTTACTTACTAACTGCTTTTATTTAGGACTTAACCGACTGACCGTAATATTATAGATACAAGACAGGATAATACGGAGTTAACTAACTTGTGAGTTTATCTGTTTATATAAATGTACAAATGTAAATTATATTCCAAACAATAATATGAATATAGATGGTAGTTTTGTAAAGAGTTTTCACATAATCGTTCTATCACATCATACCATAAACTCTACTAATATAACATGATTTTCGTGATAATCAGGAAATTTAGATTACTAAATAGTATTTTTGATATTATGATACATAAATTATATCTAATATATGAGTGTAGTTCAAAGTAAATTTTAGCTTCAGTATGAAAATAATAGAAAGATTTTTTAAATTATGTATAAAAAACATTTGATTTTTTTATCATGAAATTATATTATACATATTTTGTAATTAAGTTGTAACATAAACTTTTGAAGATTTAAATAATATAATTGTACAATAACTATTATTTAGTTTACATACAATAAATATTGAATATTATACCTAATCACTTGGCTAATAAATACTTTTAGCAAATAAATTTGTATTATATATACAAATAAATAAACTTGAAATGTACAAATAACTTTATTATTTAAGCTTCGGCAACGTTTTATTTTTTTTTCAATATTGACATTTTGAAACTAAAATTATTTTTAATATTTTAGGTATTTAAATACCAATGTATAGTAATCAGTTATCCTTTATGATATATTGAATGATATTAGACAATCGACTACTATATAATTCATGATATAAATTTTAAAAAAATAATTAATCAGTTCTAATAATATTATGTGTTTATTTATTATTGACAGTCTATAGAATCGCATGTTTGTTTTTTTCAGGTTATTGTAACACGCAAAATAATTGAACATAGGTAATCTAAATAATAAGCGACTATTATTATAACACCTAGTCACATCAAAATAATATATTGATGACTTTGATGTATTTAATTAATTATATAACATTTCTAAACAACTGATAATATAACACCTTGCACAATACTACATCAAATATAAAATGCCAATACCAAACTATAAAACCATTTCATTAACTCAAAAATTTATCAACTACAGTGGTTTAGGTACGTCATATTTTAAGGTTTTAAAAATCAATTTTGTGAGTGTATTAAACTTTATACAAATATTCAATTAATTTGCATTAGACAAAGATGAGACAAATTAAAATCAATTCAAAATCACTGATAGAGAAGACATATATGTTTAAATATGTAAAACGCACAATAAAATATTTGAAAAACAATTTTCCGGAAAAAAAATAAAACTCATGCCATAAAATCTCACCAAATATTTACAAATTGAGAGTGGTGGTCCCAATATAATTAATTAAAATGTACAATGCATAACTATCAAACTCATCTGATCACAATAAATAATTATCAATAAACTGTAATATAATAATGTAAATAAATTGTCGAAATAAAATGGTAAACACCAAAACAAATATATTTACTGAGTACCACAATAACAAACAACAAAAGGCAAGGCCTTTCATGTAATTCTTCTAGTTCTCCATAATAAACACTTATGTAACTATAAATTTAACTGTACATTAACAATAATGTAAGAAACTCCTAACTAGAAACAATGTTATTAGCATAACATAATAATTTAACAATCAATAATTTGTGTAGTGATATATTGCATTTATTAATTATGACCGATCTAGGTTCACAATTATTGTGAAAATAAATTAAATTGCATTAAAATATTATTAAAAATATCAGAGTAACCTAGAACCAAAAACTTTTTAACTTTTTCGTATAATTTAACAATTAACAATATTATAATTTAACAATACGTAAGCTAAAACCAATATCATTTAGTCTTTATAGAATATTACTTTTTAATTACATTTCAAAATAATATTAAAAACATGGGTACTCATAAAAAAAAACATTACATCTCATTAATATAAATCTATATAAAAATATCTATCTATCTATTAATATATATCTCATTTTATATAAACCACAGTTAATAATAGAATTATACTTGAAATAAATCAAAGAACAGTTTTATATTATTTTATCTTATTGCATATAATTTAAATAAATAAAAATATCTTCCAAAATAGTTTACATTGACGAATTAAAAGAATAATGCTGAAGACCATAAATAACATAATATTGAAAGGAAAAATTATTTCAATTTCATTTTCATATAGGTAAACACATTGGGAAAAGACGTTTTGTAACAAATCAAATAAAAAACTACTGGAATTCTCCGAAATCAATATTCGTTATACTTTATTATATAATTCATACGTAATTTGTTATTATTACCAAATACCTATTTTAAAAAACGCACAATATTAAATCATCTAATTAAAAAACTTTTATTAAAGAATATATATTTTAAACTAATCAAATTATAGAAAAGTCAAGAATTTATAAATAAGGGTTTTTAAAATTATTATTTTATCAGTTATAATTAAATAACGAACTTGAGGATCATTACGAGTGAATAAAGTTTTATAGATAGTAACATTTAAGTATATCATTCTACCTCGTGTTATTTAATATAATATATACATACATAAATATATAATGACAGCACTAATAAAAAAATTATATGTTATCATCGATATTTTTATACTAAAAAATATTTAAGTTGGTAAAGACTAATATATATATATATAATTAGAAGCTTTTTCGAAGTTACAATGTACGTGCTGAATATAAATACATGTTTTCTTGCCTCAGTTTTTTCACATTTATTTGAATTAGTTTCACTGACGGTAAATAAAAATGATGACCACGTAACGTCAACACAAAGGTGAGGAATTTCTCAAATCACATCTTTTGTCGGTATGCTTTTTGTGAAATCCAAAGTGCCGGAAGTACGATGCACGTAATTACCAGAGGATTGGGAAATCAGGGAAATCCTAGATTTTCAAAAGGCAAGTAGAAAAAATAAATCTAAGCTTAATTCCTTTATTGTATTCTACTGTTCAGAATCATTACTTACACCCTATCTCTTAAGCTCAAAGATTTATAGTACAGTATAAATTGTATAATACTATATTAAGTATATCTATATGGACATCATACAACTAACAAATTTTAGCAAAGAAATAATTATTATTATGTACTGTAGCGTAAAGAATTTAACAAATTATCTCAAATATATGTACACCATAGTCATTGTATTCATATGATAATATTAACGTAAATATAAAATAATTAAATACTAAAACACATAAAATTAACATATAAAAAAAATTTCAACAAACATATATATTTACTTAATTATTAAATTAATAACCAATGCACAAAGTTATTACAGGCGTTTATTCGACAAAAATGTTTTTAAATAAACTATATTTGATTTACTTAGTTTTTAGTTTTTATAAATTAAATTAAATCGTTAAATTATATACGTGTTAAAAAATCAATTATACACTATTTTAATAGACAAATAATTATATTCAATATGGAAAAAAAATATCATTTAAAAACTAGAAAAATATCTCATTCAATAGCCAATCAAAATGTTCAATATACATTACATAAAAACCTTTCTTCGCCGAATTGTTTAACTATATGCCTATAAAAAAAAAAAAAGAAAATCAGTTGACCACTGTAACAGAGACCAAAATAGTATATGATTATGCCGAGTACTTAATCATTTACGGCACCAACAACTTAATAATATAATGCGTGTGTTTATAAACATAATATTATTATATAATAGCGCATGCAGTATAATTGCGATGGGACTTATTGCGGCCAGCCCGTGGTCCAGGTTGACATTTCAAAATTGTGTTATAATCCGGTGAAAGACATTCGTTTTCATTAGACCTAATCCGGCAATATTGTTAGACGGCGCGGGTTATTAACTTGGCAGAAAATGCGGTGGCAGTGTGCGGCACTCTGTCATTAGTCGACCACGTCCATTTTTCCAGACTCGAATCCTTTGCGGCGGATGGGTCGTGTTGTTGTAGTTCGGTCGTATCGTCGCAGTTGCCCTAATCGATTTCGGGCGAATGACGGCCGGTGCCGGTGAAATCAAACACAATTGTAAAGTTGTAAGTAAAAAGAAAACAAAAAATATCGAATCGGAATGAAAAAAACAAAATTATAAGGTCGCGCGAATCGAGGCTTTCGTTTTCGAAACTGACCGCCGAAATACGTAGGTGCCTATAATTATTGTTCGACCGGACACTGCCTGTAAAATGGATATGAGCCATGTCCCGAAATATTGTTGTGTGTACTCCGACGAACAGACGGGCAACCGTTCAGCTTAATTCGTGCTTTGTTATGTGTTTTTTCGGACAAAAAAAGCACTGGAAACTGAACACAGATTGTACTGCGGATTTAATGGCACGTTATTCGAGAAAACCGTAAAAATCTAATGAAAAAAAAGAATAGTAGCGATTCTTTTAGTTTTGTTTTTTTTTTTTTTGTGTGAAAAGGTATTTTTTACTTGAATCTATAACTTGACAATGGGTTTGTCATGATATCCTTTTTCCATTTGCCGTTTTCGTTATAAAACAATATAACTCACAAGCATACACTCAACTAGCTGGCACGTTTATTCGTCGCAACCGTTCGAAACAGCCACCTACACTACGATGTACCTAAATTGCCTATACATCGCGCCGGTGAACGGATATGAAATTATCTTATTATTATAATATTATATTTTATTAATAATACAAATTTCGATGAGAACAAGTTACTTTTAGTTGCGGAAAACCTTAGACCACGGTTCCACGATTTAGATATATAGTCGATATTATGCTCGTATCAACACATTCAACACGTAAAATATCGTCAAATCATCACTCGGACCATGCATGACGGGTGCACACCATCACGAACAACAGTCTACGATAATTCGATCGAAAAAATGAAAACGTTTTCGACAGGTATTTTATCGGAAACGTACGTTTTATATAATATTCCCTCTCGCCCTGTGCGTGCATGGTTTCTTACAACCGCTGCTGTCTCTCGATAGCGTCTGGTTCCCCAATCGGCACAGCCGTTGTTGGCGGCAATCGGCAATACGGAACGCGATATAAAATGTACTATTTCTATTATTATTATTATCATTATTATCGAGAACACGCCACACAACACGAGCGGCAATGATCGCGTGATCAAAAACGTTATAATAATAATAATAATATGACATTATGATATTATTATCATTTCACCACAAACGTCGTCGTCCGGTACACAGTTACAAAATATTATTATGTCGTTATAACGACGCATGTAACTACCATAATGTCATTATATTATATTATGATATCGTTCAACGGGATTTCGATTTTCCGCCGATTGTTCGTACTACGACGGTAACCACTGAATACAAAAAAAAAACGGCGGCACGAACCTCCGAAAACGCGGCGGGACGATATAAAAGAGTACCGTCGTAATAACATTACGTGCATAATAACGAAAATCGTGATAACTGGCTGATGCGACGGCGGCGGGTTGGTCGGAAAATCGAACGCGTGCATAGTGTACAACAATAATATGCGTTGCATTATGCATATCGTACAGTATTTTGTGCGTGCGGTGCGCGTTCGGTAAATAGTCGTTATTCGCGGGCAACTAGCGGTTTTTCCTTTCATCGATTTTCCGGGTGACCGGGAAAATAGTGTGCTCGGAGTACATAAGCGCACGTGTACATACACACAATACCTATATACCTATTGATAAGTATAAAAATGTGCCTACGCCGAAAAGAAACATACGGCGCGGAGGTATTTGATTAAGTGTTCGAAACGTGCAAATAACGTGTATAGGTAGCTACGTCTGAGCAAACTCCGCGAACAACTATAGCGCACATGTACGTCGGCACGTACCGTAAATTACCACAACCGCGGTAACGCGGATATAGTTTTAATAGCACGCTTACAACGCGGTCGCGGTTAAAAGGGAGGTCTATATTTTTTTAAACAGCCTCACATACGAACTCGGCGCCGGTAAATAGACCGGCGTCAAGCCGGATTGAGCTCTTTATCCCGATCCAGCCATTTCGTATAAATTTTCGGCACCATTCGTGATTCATTATCGAGAATGATTCACACCGAGATCACACGCATATTTGCGTCGTACCGGAAAATAACAATAGATTATATTATCGCAATAATATTCAAAGGTATTCCGCGTTTGGGTCCACCGATATATCGATCTGTATATTATAATATACGACTGACGTCTTTCAAAGAAAATGTGCATTTTCTGTTTGTTGATATTTTAGTATATTACAACGCCGAGCGTAAGAAGTAGATTCCCGGCTTTGCTAGTGAACAATGAAACGACCAGCTGATAATAAAACTATATCAATCGGCCGAAACAAACGATTTGATCAAATTAGATGTTTATATGTCAGATTTAACACCGGTAGAATTAATTTACTAAACGATTTTTCATATTAAACAATTTAAGAATCATCATAGTCAATCTAAAAAAAAAATTAATTTGTGTTTTGTGTTCAATTTGTGTTGAGGTATTAACGTCCTTTTCATTGTTAAAAATCAAAATATTATCATGGCATAATATCTAAAATTATTTGTTATCATGATCAGATATCATTATCTAAAGTTAAAATATAATATTACACTAACAAAGACATTTTTTAAGAATCTTTAGTAAAATTTCATTTTTAATATATATATATATATATCATGGCTTATCTAAAATTCAAATGTTACACTATCAAATTTCAAGTCCATCCTCGTGAATTTTTAGTAAAAATAACTTTTCAAAAAGACGCAGTATACATTCTAGTATTAATAATTGTTCAGACATACTATCTTTTGAAATTTCTAGAAAATAAAACAGTTTTTTTTTTTGTTTTACCTGAAAAGTTAAGATAACTGAGATTGACCATAATTGTTACTAAGCTACAATAGTATAATACATGATATAATATATCTTGGTACTTTTAGTTTCCCGTGTACTAGTACGAAAATATAATATTACTGTTGAAAAATATAATTATAGTCAACAAGGCCTACTGATTGAAGCGCTTATAGATTTGTATATGTAGATACAAATAGACAAACATTATTGTATATTAATTATTGTAGTCAGTTATTTTTAGTTTTTACCATTTTAAAGCTCCTAAGTAGCAATTTGAAAAATATTTTTAAAATTCAGTATATATTTTGGAATTAACACACAAAAATTGGATGCATTATTAAAAACATATAAAAAAATATATGAACGCTTGAATACATAATGGATTACCATTAGGCATACGATTCAGTTTTATAGATTTATATTATAATTAATTCATATATTTATTAATACGATGTGCTATAGCAATATTGTCCCACGCGTTACATAATTATATTTGGTGGCGGGAGGTCGGGTATAAAATTTTTTTTTAGATTCTACCACATAAATTTAAATTTAATTTGGTAATACTGTCCAAACCTATAATATAAAGTATGAATGCATTTTCAATGTAAATTTGATTATATATTTTGAAATTATTCTATTGAGAAAACACTTGGAAACTCACATTTGAATATATCAAACTTCAATTATATTTTAAATATTTTAAGTATTCGTGTTTTCACATTCACTCACTTTTATAAAATAATTTTATTTGAGATTTTATTAAATAAATTTCACGTATTATTATGATTATTACTGTTTGTTAAATATTGATGAACTGATTCAAATATATTGATTCAAATTATATTAAAAAATAACATACCTATTATATTGACAAAATAATTACAGTTAAAAAAACACGATGGATTATAAAATTTAAATCAGTTTTTAAAAACGTGTTAAATAATCTATGACTACACATTATTTATTTATTTATTAAGATTAACAGGACGGGCCCTTGAATATTATAAAACACAATACATATAGATACTTAAAATAAACAAAACAATAAAAAAATATATAGATAACAACAACATTATTAGACATTTTTGTATCTTTAAATATACAATTACATAATAATATTCTATAAAGCTTTAATTAGCTTTAAGACTTTATGAGAAAGTAGCATGTAATTGATTATGTATTTATGTATAAGCATATAGTTAATACGATAAGTTGTCCCATTTTCATTAATTTTACAAAAAAATATAAAAACTTGTAAGGCTTATCAAAAATGTACGCAACATTTGTGAATACATATTTTATCATTTCCATTTATGATATTGATTAATAAATAACATCAATATAGCAAATAACTTTTTAACTTATTTTTATAGATTAAAATGTAATTTCCAAATGTTCACGTTTAGTGATTTTTAGTAATTCCATTGAATGTTAAGTATAAAAAATAGAATATTGATTACTATAAATAACTTACTTAAATAGCAATATCATAAATATATACTTAGTGATATAATAGGCTAACAGTCCGTCACCCACTAAGAATCGTTTTTCGTCTGCAATATTTTAATATTAAATTCAATTTAACATAATCGTTCTAGTGACTTACACAATATTGAGGTGCACTCGATACCTATAGTGTAACAGAGCGAATACCCACTCATTTCTTTTTTTTTTAATTCTGGTTTTTATATGATTATTGTTCGTAATAAATGTTTTAACAAAAAAGATAATATTGAAATAAACAAAAATTGTAACATACATAGTTAGTTAATTACATTAGTGAGCTATGTTTGTAGCATCCTGTATAAACATATACAGGTGATGATATTATTTATTTTAGAGCATACAAAAAATTTCACTCTTTTAACGTAAAAAACAAATAACAGATCGGCAAATGCATTTTCTGAAATGCTAAACTTCGTAACCATATAGTAAAGTTTTATGTTTTTATACGATATTTTAGCCTTTATAAATGCGAAAAATAGGCAATTAAAAATCTAGTAACCAATTAGGTTTCAATGCCTGCCATTCTTATTACAAAAATAAAATATAAGCATCTTTTCAATAAAAAAAAGTTTTTTTTAATGCGTTAAGTTTTTTATTCCTGGATGATGGTATTTTTAAACGAAATGTTAAATTTCTTTCATGTTTGATTTTAGGATCACTTAAGTTTTTCTTTTTGACTTACAACGTCTTTAAGATTTAATATTATGAGCAATTAATTATTCTTAACTTTTCTCAGTTATTATACTTAAGGAAAAAATACACAAAGAACATACTTCACAGTCATCAGTATTTCTTAAATATTTGTCATAAACTTTAGTTTAATTCAATTTATTATAATTTTTTTAAAAAAAAAAATCTAAAATACATATAAGCAATTTATTATTATTAACAACTCCAGAATATATTATAATTTAAACTGTTTTATCAAACATTCCAATTAAGCTAACTATTAGTTTTATATTTTTTGAACGCAGTAAAAACTATGAACATTAATTTGAGTTTGTAATACAATAATAGTACCTATAGTCAACCGTTAGATAATTTTCAAAGTCAAAATTAAATTTACATTATATTTCAATTGTTTTAGAAAATGGTTACGTTATAGTGAAAAGTTAAATTGTGTAACAGACGATTAGCAAAAAAAAAAAATAAATAAACATTTATAATGCGACAAAATATCAAAAAATAAACGTTATGAACGGAGAAGGTACATTTTCGTTCAAAAACCGTATTTCTCAAACATTTTATTTACCATATGAGCCCGCATCGTAGTGTGGAAACGACATGCTCGATAACGTCAAGCGACTGACACGTATATACTATATAGATATTAATCTTTTCAGAAAACAGGACTACAGTGATGGTTATATAGTTACCAAAATCACATTCAGCTCTACCGACACTTTTACCTCCACCACCAGAACTTACTCCACTACCGTCTCTTGCACTACAGTTTATGTCACCCTAGCATCAGGCAAAACACGGGACGCTAATGGCTGACCAGACGTGTACAAATTTACGGAGAGGCAGAATGTGGCAGCGGACATAGATTCGACGTTTTCGATGGCGTCTTCGGACCGTTTCCAAATACGAGTGACAAATCGTTTACTAAACTCGGTTTGAAGAATACTAGCCGTTAGCGAGCTACGAATCTACATTTGACTTGTCCTTATCAATATCCACTCAGTACCTTTTAAACGACGACAACGATGACGAAGCGCAAACACATAGTGCGTGGGTAGAATACGATTTCGGAAGTAATGTGAATATGAGCAGTGGTCAAAGTTTTTGGGTTTACCCTTATCCTCAAAACTACCCTTCGCCACTCTTTCCGTCTTCTAATTTAATTGTAAAGCGAATATAATATCTTCTGTGTTCGCGCACATCCGGGTAGACATGCCTAAAAAGCACATTTCGCTCGATGTTTAGCTACGATAGGATGGGTAGTTCCCCTTGCTTCTCCTAAAATCTGTGTCTAAGTAATTAGACGGAAGTGATCCGGAGAGAGATATTATATAACTATACCATTTTACCACTTCAGTAGTTACAAAAGTCTAGTAGTTTATCATTTGTGTCACTTCTCCCTACGATAATATAACCCCCGAACAGTATAGGCATTTCCTTATTCTGTGAACAAAAACATACTCCTAAACGATAGTTCAATAAACAAAATCTTATTTAATTGTATTACATTTTACCAAAAATTGATTCAAATTGCGAAAATATTAACATCAACAACAATTTTAGTTATATCACAATTTAAATAACAAATAAATATTTGGGTCACTAGATATTATTTTATATTTAATGTTCTACTGATATTGGCAACGAATCAATATGTAATAATGCCAGAATAAAATGAGTTAACTGGTAGATTTAGTTTAACATAAATAAATGGCTACATATTAATTTTAATCAAACGAAGATCATGCTTAAATATATAATAATGATTGTTTTAAATAAATTAAATCGAGAAAAAAATTCATCTTATAATTTTAAATGTATTTAATAGCAGATTACAATTATATTTTATAGACTAGCTAATAAATAGTAGAATAAAAAAGTTATATAATAATTATATTAATTTACCTAACAATATTATTGTTGATGCTTTCGATTCATGTAGACTTTCTATAAATTATAAAATGTATAATACTATATATGTAGCTTGGTGTGGCGCGGTCGTACGCTCAACTGTGGAAACGCTCTGACTATACGTACTTGGACGGTGTTGCTAGCTCCCGGGATGGGTGACCATCTGGATTTTTAGCAACAAACCCTTGACACGCATACAAAATGTGTTCCAACCACAACCGTTCCTCCCCACACAGTACCAAGCTAATGACCTCTGTAGTTAAAGCCTTAATTGTAATAAAAAAAAAAAAAAATACTATATGCCTACGTTTATACGCAATATATAATTTAACCTATAATAATATATAGTATAAATTAAAATAAAATGTGTGAATTTAATAGGCGCAAAAGTTATAATTATTTGATTTGCCATTGACATTGAAATCCAAATTATTAAGGTTATTAAATATAAAAAAGGTGGGCAAGTGGGTACCATTATGTTGTACATTAAGTGCTGTGTAGGTCACTGTAATGGATGTGTTAAATTTAAATTCGATGATATAAAATCATTTTTTATGAAAAATAGTTCTAAGTAATTACAGTCTATCAGCCTATATTACTAAGTTTATTTTATGATATTATTGCTATTTAAGTAATTTATTTTACTATTATAGTAAGTTGTATTAATTTTTGCCAAAATTATGGCATATAAAATACCATTGTGTGAATAAAATAAAAATATACATTAAAAGTTTCAAGTTCTTACCCATGTTTTAGATTACAATGAAATAACTTAATTCGTTATTCTTCGTAAAAATGTTTAATTTGAAATTAAAATGATTATGAAAAACACTATGTTTATGCATTTATTAGATTTTTTCGTTACAATATAAACTGCTTTTAAGAAACCTTGTTGTAAATTTCTAGTTCTTAGCTGAAAGATGTAACATTTTAAACTATATAATAATTTGTAAATTTTCGTAATTTCGATGAATTTTATTCATCAAAATTTCTCATGCCTATAAATAGCTCAAAAGATTCAAAAATTATACCATGTATGAAAAACCATTATATCACCAAATGGTGAAAATTAAATATTATCTATGGTTATTTGTCTTGTAATAACATCAACAAAACAAACTTAGTTTTGTCAAAATCTAGATTACCGTAAATATTCACGTTTTTCTTATATTTTTTGTTTTGTTTTTCTCTACGCTTTTAATAAGTACAGGGAATTTTTTACCTTTATTCCTACAAAGTACCAATTAGATTCATTTCCCTATCAGAAAATATATTGAAGTAGAAACTCGAAAAGTTTTTATTACTGCAAAAGGTGATAGCAGGTACAAAAAATAAGAAATACATATCACTGTAAAATCAATACATTCATCACTCCGTTCAAAATCTAAAAATATATATATAAAAAAAATTTATACTCTTTCATTACTTTATACAACTATAAAATATTTAATTTATTTTTAACGAATGAAGAATAAGTCCATGAATGTATTATTATTTTGACACTAAATAGGTTAACACTTAACTATATCGTTCATAAATCTTCGTTAATATTTTTTGTCAAAATATACACTTGCTACAAAATGTACAATTCACATCGAGATAATTAACAAAATACTATTTTGAATCAACTAGAAATGCAATTATTATAGTGTAGATTGAAAATGATGGCAGACAAGATGTCGAATATGGCTGTATATCATCATGTACTATGTGTGAGAATCGGCTGCAAAATGGTGTCTTGTGTAATAGTGACAAAAAGCCAAATACGAGAAATGGTTTTTGGACACCAACCAACACTATGTTCATGCGCGTATTGCCTATGGATAGTAAAATAAAACCTTGGAAATCACAAACCTAGATTTTCGGCCTAAAACTATGTCAAAGAAGAAAAAATGAAAAAAAAATACAAGCAAATAGAAGTACAAACAAATGGTTAAAATTGTATTTAAACAACCAAACATGAGAAACTAACCGAACATTTGCTTCAGTAACTAAAAGTAACTGTTATTGTAATTATTATATTTACAATATTAAATTACAATACACCTCAATGATAAATAATGCAATTCTGAAATTTATATAATCATAACACATAATTGTAGATAGTGTTTTTTTATATATATAGATTGTAATATGATATTTCATAATTAAACTTATTTTAAAATGCAAAATATCCTAATCTCAAATTGTCAATTTCCTAACGATAAGATAACATAAAAATACAATAAATCAAACAACGTTAATTTTTGATTCAACAATAATTTTCTCAAAACTTCAATCTTATTTTATTTTTTTTTAATAATTCGTGGAAGGTCTGTAGGATTGTGATTTTTTGTTTTATACAAATCAGATTTTTTTAAAATTTTCATAGTTATTTATTTTAATTTAAATCCATTTATAATTATTTACCGGTGAACAAACTTAACGTCCAACAATATAATATAATTGTACAGTCAATATTATATTATTTGAGGCATGCAAGTAAATGTGAATAGTTTGATACTTTATATATAGTCCTACCTTTTAACATCTTAATCACATGAAAATCGTTTTGATAGAGCAATGAAAACATTTCATTGATTTGAAAAATTGATTGAACTTCAATTTACTGTATACAGTATAACAATTATTATATTTAGGAAAGTGTATCGTTGCCATAACTTGATCCGTGAGACCTTCAAACTTAACACAGTAAAGGAAATAGAATAAGTTTTCGACACAATCGATCAAAAGTTTCTAAGTAAACAAAAAAAAATGTGTAAATAAATGTTGTTAACATCAGTTATGTTAAAATTATAAAATATAGTCAAGAGACCAGAGTAGCGTATTCTCGATGATTTTATTTAACAGTCAAACAAAAGTCAACATTCAAGAGTACAACGTATTAGATTGCAAACGTAGATGACACGTGGATAGGCCATTTTACATTTACACATGAATAACAACATCATTACGATGCGTGGTTATTGCAAAATATCGTCACTTTTAATTTGGTTTACCAACTCAATTTAACTTGAGATCGTGTACAAGTAAAGTAGACATATATTCTCCATCTAACTATCTTTCTCTGTTCTAACCCCTTATACTTTCTGTATCTAATTATCATTCTAAATGCGTATTTTTGGAAATGCTGCTCGTCGTCAGACTGTATACAATGACAAACAAAAATAAATTGTCTCCAGAATACAAAAGTCAAAATGTGGTCAAAGTAGAACTTTAACGTTTACATGAGCGTAATATGCATGCCAACATTTTTTAAACGAATTTATTGATGATGTATAACTGATAAGTTGTATAGCATCGAACAACAAATTGTGCATGAAAAACTATTACTGACAGTTTAATACATAATAAATTGCCACTTTAATAACTTTAAAAAAATGAGACTTGTAAGTTTTATTTTTTCATTGGATTATAACTTGACTAACCAATAGTATATACGAGTATTAAATTACCAGTACATTAAATAAAATATCAACAATTATTTGACTAATAAATATTTAATGCTATTACTATAACAAAAATGTATACCACACCTACTATAATATAGTATTATACTAGTTCAAAAATAATAAAAAAAAAAAAAAAAAAATTGGTTGAAGTTGTGATTCTATAATATTGTGTTTATATAATTAATAATATACTGATTAATCAACCATACAAAGCATTATACATTCTAACGGAATTTATAATTTGAATTAATTAACATCGACAGCAATTATGATTAACAATATTGGCCAAACCTATGTCATATACTAATGAGATATTGGAATTATTCTTTAAAATATTTTGTATGCATTTTAAATAGTTAATAGACAGAGCAAAGATTGTATTTTTACATTTAATCAAAACATATAATTTAGTCTTTAAATAATTCAAAATACAATTTATTTAAGTTTGATTCACTTTTAGTATTTATAATTAAAATATAAAAATATAATACTTACGTGTATAATATTTGCTTGAACTTATCTTCTGTTGAAACTATGTACTCAGTGTCGTAAGCATAATATTCATTCAGCACATTTCCAAGTTATTTATTTTATCTGGAATAAAAAATGTAATTATATAAATAATTAGTATTATAATAAAAGATGGTTTGTTTTACTATGTATGTTTTAAATTCTAATACTATATGTATTAATAATGAATTTATTTTATGCAATATAATACAATTATTTTTATTTTTATTTAATTAGTAATATTCTGATACAATAATTATTGATTTTTTTATGTATTTAAAAAAAATATATTGTTTACACAAATTAAGTAATCAATTAAAAATATAAGATTTTTAATTTGTGTATAACAATTTGTATACTTCAAACTATATTATTTTAACTTAAATATGCAATTTATTGTATTTTAATATTAATATACGAATAGGTAAGTAAGTGTTCTATGAAATGTGAAATAAATAAACAATAAGAATAAATTAATTACAAATACCTATTTACCGTTATAAAGATATTCAATTACATTTCTGAAATGATGAACAGATATAATTATAAAATATATTCAATTGCAACTCGAGTAAAAACCGAATGAATATTTAATTATAAAGTAAATATAAACATATTTTATCCAACAACCGTAATTTTAATTATGTATAATATTTTATAAATACTCCAACTCAAATCCTGTACAGCTACTTGAAATGACAAAATACAAATATCATTATACATTATAACATTATACGCCTAACATTTCAGCTATTCATTGAATTTGGTTATTATAGATGCCTGCATTTAAAAAAAATTTCAATCATTAATTAAAACATAACTAAAACGTTTAAAATAATACACCAAAATATTGTGAATATTATACAAACATTAAATACATAACATAATATATTGATCACACTGGAAATTTTGAACATATTAGTTTAATATAAACATTTGTAAAATATACCATAGACTTTAAAATTATAAAAATGCCTAAGATAGTCTCATAATATTACAAAAATGTTACAATGACACTAATAACCTTTCTTACATACTAACAGCGTTATATTTTTTATTTAAATATTTAAAATAGTCCAAATTTGAATTAAAAAAGTCTACAAAAAAAAAAAAAAAAAAAAACAATGTTCATGTATTTTTTTGATTCTTTGGTTACACTATAAAATATCTACGAGAAACCTTCTTTTAAATTTTCAATCCTTAGATTTAAAAACTGAACATTTTATACATTTTTAACTCCAAAATAATTTGTAAATGCTCAATATTTTAATGAATTTTGGTCAAAATATGAATTTTAAATGCTTATTAAGAAAAATTGTGACTATGTGTTTTTAAAATGTTTGAACTGCTATATAACAAATTATGAAGAATTTTGTTTTAAATTTTTAAACTTTTTTACCCAACGAAAATTTTTATCAATATTTATAGAAAAAAAATTAAATAAACCGAAATTTTTTTATTCCTACAATTAGCTCAAAAAGTGTCAAAATATTTTTAAGTTTAATGACGTATAGAAAATGATAATCTCAACATTCAGTGAAAATTTTAAGTGTCTACGGGTATATTTATTTTGGAATATCAACAACATAAGAAAATCGTTCCCTGAGAATTCTGTAGTTTACGGGTGAATATCCAATGTCTAATTTCAAACGCTGATAAAAAATTATTTCGAATTTTCAGTGAACTTTTTTTTTGTGAAAGGTAGAAAAATTTGTGGAAAATCTTGGGTTAAATTTTTGAACCCTAGATTTAAATAAAAACATTTTTTTTTATAAACTTTTACTATAGTAATAAAAAACTATGAACCAACATTTTTTTAATACGCCAATTTATCATTTAACTCTATTTAAATCTACAACCGAGCTGATTTGTTATTAAATAGTGTGTCCAATCTAAATATCAACTGTTTTATACTGATATGATTGAAATATCATATAAGACGAGTACAATTAAGTAACTAATTAAGTTTACATGTTTAAATTGTTGTTTTTTAATTATTATGCATCTCTTGGTTCTATTATAACTATTTATTGTTAATTTAATAATGAATACTTTTATTATATAATGTATTCTTTATTTCGCTGTTTATTATTGTTATACTTACTAATTCTTCTTTTTTAAATTTTTATCCATATATATATATTATACGATGATCTGAAACTGTACTCACAATTATTGTATTTTACTAAAGGGTTTAAAATATGTTTATTATCTATAAATATATAAATAAGCTGTTTTCCTTTAAATAGATGTTCGCAAATTGTCTATATTGTCTATTTGTCTATATCAGTTTTTTTCGTATTTTGCATACAAAATTTGATATTATCGAGTTCCGTTGTTGTTATTTATATTTTTTTTAAAGATGATTATTTATTTATCATAATATCTTATATATCCCATGTCCTATACAAACAATTGTTATTTCATAAAATAATTTTAAAAAATGTCTAGAAAATTATATAATAAATATTATTGTAGTTTTTTTTTTATTTTAATAAAAATAAGAATAATATTGTGTTTAATCAATGTCATAATATTATTATTTGTTTTTATTAAAATATATATATATACATTCCATAAAATGATAATGATAGTTAACATGTTTGTACAAAAAATAGATTTAATAAAATATATAGGTTTGATTTTTTTATTTCTTTTTATAATTTTTTTATTAGATTGTCACTTTATTTTTATATACAATGTAAAACCAGATAATACTCAATTTAATTATGAAAGAAACATAATTTTTGTCTGAAGCTTGATATTGTTGATAACAACAATTTATATGAAAAGTTAGATTATAATTAGATATTCTTGAGAATAAAATAAGAAATAAAATATAATTTTCATGCACTAATTCTTAAGCTAGGTATTATCTAATGGAACATTTTGCTTTTCAACTTATATAAATAATATGATGTTTATGCATCTAATATTCTCTTCTGAGATATACATTATATATGGCATACTACTAAGTAAAACTGACTGAATATTTAAATTAAATTAATCTTTTAAGTCTAAATAAAAATATTTTAAGCTTAATCTAAAATTTATTTTTATGTACCATATTCAAAATATTACAAGAAAACACTTTCATACATAACTCAAATAATGATATATGTATACCTAAAAAATACAATTATAAAATAACCAAATATACCATGTAGCTAACTTTTCAATAATAATATATATTTAATTAATATGTATTTAAAAAAGTAAGTTAGAATATTTTATTTTAAAATTAAGATTTAATTCTGAAAACAATTGTTTAAAAAAATACTGTTATTATTTTACTTTGAATGTAACAACATGAACTTATTTATTGTTTATTAAATTAATTAATAACCAACGATATTATCCATCAAAATTTGAGTTTTATTAAAATTTGCTTTACATTAAATGTGAATTTTTTGTTATAATAATTTAATCAATTTTAATGACAGAAAATAAATGTATCAATAGCACAAATATCATAAAAAGTTCAAAAGTAAAAAAAATAAACGTACAATTTATTATTAGGAAAGCCCAAAAATGAAGGTAAACAAAAATGATTAATTAGTAAGACCAGATTATAACTAAATTAGTAATTGCATATATCTACAGTAATTTAAGGGAGTAGTTTTTATTACCTCTTTTAAAATTATTGACGTAAGAGTGAATTAATTAACATATAAATTAGAAAACAATAGTATTACTTACACTTACTAATTTTGTTTTAAAATAACAAAACTATATATTATGAATAATATCTATAAAAAATATGATAAAAATATAACAATTACAGTGATGCATGTACTTAATTTTTATTAAAAACACAATAGTATTGTTATCATATGAAAAAAAAAATATAGTCAATACCTAATCAAACATAGTTGTTTTTTTGTATCTTAACAAACAATTAATGACTCCTAAGGAAGTACGAGACAAAAGACAATAATCAATTATCGATACCAATAGCTTGGATAGGTTATTATTAATTCATACCTTTTAGTCAACTTAAACTCTGTGTAAAATTAGAATAAAATGAATATTTTAGATCTTCGTCTATATGCGTTATATCTATGTGAAAATCTTTATAAGTTACAACCTATAAATACCTACATGTTTTTTGTAACGATATAATTTTTATTAAATTAAATGACTAATTAATTAGATTTCTTAGTCTATATCTTTTAATTTAAATTTAAAATGTAGTAAAACTTATTTCATACTTAAATAGAGTTTATTTCCATCGCCGTTTATATGAGAAAAATAAAATCTATTCTTAAAGGTATTTAGAACTATAATTATTTTTCATTAAACTAATAGCATTTCCATTTAATTTTGACTAGGTAAAAGGATAATATTATATTATATTTTACAATCGTAGGATTAGTATAGCTTCTGTTTCAGTCCAAAAAGACTAAAAATGAATCATGAACAGAAAACAATAGAAATAACTCTAAAGGGTTGAATGACCCGGTTCTTTATAATATATAAACATATATATATTTTTTTTTTATTAAAGTAAAAGAAAAGAAAAATATCTCAAGAAAAATAGTAGTATTGTGATATTTTACTTTGTCATTAAAAACATTGCACGAACAATACGGTTTAAACTATAATGTGTACGTGTGTCTATTATATTTCACAATCAAAATATAATATATAAATATATGTGTTAGCATGAAGTCATGAACGTATTAATTACCTCGGACAGCAATTGTGTAATGATAATATTAATATTATCATTATACAATATTTCTGTATGGGACTGTATTGAATAAAATATTTTATGATAGAACAAGAATTACATTTTCATATCAAGTATAGAATTAGGCGAGACGAACTTGAATGGGTCAGTATTGTAACTAAAGATTATAATATAGCTTATAAATTAAGTTAGAGAGTAAAATACGTTAACAGTTATATAAAAATATTTTAAACGCATAACATATTACATGTCCATTACATTATTATTATGATATTATAATATTTTTTTCGTTTATTTCAATTTTATCTATAGTATTTTTTTGCACATTATCTGCTTAGACAATATCTTAAACCACACATATTAAAATATATAATGTGACTTATGGTGTATTAAAAAAAAAATCTTGACCATAACAATTAGGCTATACTTTAGATGTTTTATGTAAACAAACTTCATCTACTGACCAGTTTTCCGTCTGGTACATAATTGCATCATCGTGTTCATCGAACTTTTCAACAAATACATTTAATTGATAATATGTGTACCTAGAATGTAGGGAAGCTTCAATTTTTTATTTTTTTTTTTTATTAGCTTCTAGTATGACAACTATAATAGTTCTACAATTATAGTTATGTAACATAATATAGTTTATATAACAGTTGTATGATTAAAATATTATAATAGTTATTATTAAGACTAATACGGAACAAAACAAAAACAATATTAGTTTATTTTAACATTAATTATAGTATTGGAATAGATAAGATTATAAAAAAGTGAAATTATGGATAGATAATAACGGGAAGTGGGAATTTTTTTATAATTGTCGTTAATGCGATTAATAATGGACTTAAAATGGACTTATGTTCTTTCAGAAATTTTAAGATAAATTGTATCGATTAATCGAATAGTGGATCATTTGCTGGTACACTTAAGTTAGCGTATGTAGGTTTTCGTTTCGACTTAGAGCTTGGGTTGACATTTATTTATATCGCGGATGGAACGGTAAGTGTTTGAGTGAGATGATTACTATTTTTTCTGACTTTATGTTTCCCATGTTTTGACATGATTTTTTTGTAAGAAGGGCATCCCTTATACGACGATGTATATGGACCTGAACAGAGAATACACTTGGCGGGTTCTAACGGCAATTTCTCGCATTCCCTGGAGTCATGACCTTCACCACATTTGACACAGCGTGGTTTGCGTCGATAGTAATTTTTCGTGTGAAAACATGCTTGGCAGTTTTGGCATTATGGAGGAATGGACTTTTTCCTTGAGAGTTCAATTTTTATTTTTATATAGAGAATCAAATCTAATTTTAGTATGTCGCTATTGCTATCGACAATAACTATATCGGCTCGAAATAATGGCAGGTTCGCTTTGGTGAAACGATTTAAGATATAAGGGACTCGAATTACTTCGTGACCTTCGTTTATTAAACTAGATTGTATGTCTTATGTACTGGTGGTGGGGTGAAGGTATCTGATATATACGCTGTATAACATTGACATTTTAGCTTGATAAGCATAGAATGTTATCAACTCGCTAACCATTAAATAGTTTAAGACTAAATTATAATTTGGTGCATCGTCAGTGTAGATGATCAAATATTTTGAAGTAGATTTAAAATAAATACAAGATGGCTGAACGAATTCTAATAAATATTTAATGAGCATAGAATAATCGTGACCACAATTTACATAAATGGGTGGAGCGATGAAAAGTGATTTGTTTAAGATCGGTATTTGACTAGTAGGTGGTAAGGTTGGGTAATCGTCTTGATTAATAGTATGAGATGGAAGAGATACAAACTCATCTAGTTTTTGAGACAAAATGGCTACTTGTTCGGTGAAACGAATTGTTTGGTTTTTTTCCCCTCTACTTGGAGAGATAGACTTGAATTTAAAGGGTGCCGCTTGGAAGAAGACTTCCGCGGTGACGAGCCGGTGTTGGGTATCATATTATTCGAAAACAAAATTATATGAAAGGCGGTTAGCGAAACACATGAACGATATCGTCGCGATAAACGAGTTGGACGAAATTACGCGTAGGTAATCGACATATGTGCTGTCATCGTAACGGTTGCCAATGAACTAAGGGAAGCTTCAATACATTATAATTTGTAACAACGCACAAATTAATTCGTATTAATACATTATTCCCAATAATTCAATTATGTATGCAATGTATAAATTGTACAATTTACGAAATAAATTATTACAATTATAAAAATTAAACAAGTTATACATTTTTTTTTTGCATATGAATAGCTTATTGTCTATAAACGTATAACCCACGAATTTACAAAATATATATTGAGTTTACTACGAAATCGAAAGTCATACTCAGAGATTAGATACATGTTTAAATAATGCGATTATGACAATTATCCTTTTGATGGAATCCACAGTAAGTCGATGCATTGTTAGAAAAGAATCTTTGTTTATAATTTAAGATATTCAAGTCGAGTACGATAAATTAGTAATTACACACAACAAGCATGATTAATAAGTGTTAATAAACAACAAGTTTTCTAGTACTTCGAGTATTATGAAACAATTCAACAATAAATTGGACTTATACTATTTTCGTTTGCAGTTTCATTTAAATGTGAATTTAAAATAAACACGACATCATGAAATTCATTGGCAAGCTTAAAATAAAAATAAAAAAACAAAACCAACGTTACATGCGTAATTCAGGATGTTTTCAGGGGACCACTACTTTGCGTATACATACTTAGGTGCTCGGGTACTTACTCTGGAGACGCATTCTTCAACTGCAGGGAAATCCGGTCCTCGTTGACCACTATAAATAACTAAATGCCCATCAAGCAATGCATCAAGACTGCACAGTACACACGTTCTTGAAAACCGCCAAAAATACAGAGACTTATCCGAATATTCAGCCAGGTGTAACCATCGTCGTTCGTTACGCCCATCTTTACCAATAAGTTCAAAAAAATCCTTAGACTTACTCGGAAATAGATAAATGTTGGCCATCATAAATATAATCAGTAATCACAGTGCAGAAAATAAACGTGTAAAATAAAAATCGGTGAAAGAATGTAAAATTTATTTGAGTATAAAATGGTAAAAGTGAAACGAATAATTTAACCAAAGTCCCTATGGGCATTATTTAAATGACAATTTAAGTGATTCGACGTTAAACTACGTCAAAATATTGTTTAAAAAATAATTATATCTGTAATGACGATACGTTCCCAATTGAAATACAAACTAAAAAAAAAAACGCAGAGGAAACCCAACGTAATTTAATCCAATAACAATTTTTGGATAAATTTCACTTTTTTATAGTCGAATTATAGATATCAAAATGCCATTATAATATTTTAGTTAGTTAAATATAAACATATTTATTAACTACACAGTATAATATCATAATGTCATTTAATGCTGCGATGACAACCAAGCGTTCTTGCACTCCATCGAAAGTCAAATATTTATCATATAAAATAATTTCACCCGTATACTGACACGGGTTGTCTGCCTGTCACAGATAACCTTAAATGATTTTCGATTATTAAGTTATAATAAATTTCAACTCCATCTACATTATCCATCCAAATGAGTTATTCCGATAATAACACGTGTAAGTCGAAAATGCATAATGGTTTTTTCCTTTTTATTTTTTACTCAGTTGGATAAGTGACTTTTTGAGTTCAACCGTAATTGCTGGTGCCTTTTACGCGGTTAAAATGCTCAGAGCATACCCGGATATACATATATAATATACAACCAGGAGTTTCTCGGGCCAGGGCGTCTCAACATTGCAACCATTCGAATAGATTGTATTGTGCACCCCAACCATTTTCGAGAGATTGTTCGACAAAAATCCATTAGACTGGGCGTGTTTGGAATACGTTTTATTGGCGTTGAAATCTATCGCCAACGAGTGTTGATTTGATGCCAAAAAGTGATTCTAAAATTACCAAACGGTCGTACGAATTTAAAAAGTAAATGAAGTACATTTAACAAAAAATTTACGAATACGAAAATAAAATATTTCTTTTCAAACTTACTTATATGAATATACAACCAAATATTAGATTTACATTTTACGATTTAAAAAATGAATAACCAATCGAAATAATAATTTACTTCATTAATAACATAAATAACATAAAAAAATATAGCATTATATTAACTTGATAATTAACCAAAATAATTTTATAAAGCGAAAAAAACTAAATTACATTATATTTTTAACCATGCAATAACTTTAATTACACTAGAGAGTGATAATAGGTATTTTACTCAATACAAAATACAAAGATAACTTATATACAACTTTTATAACACTCCATGTTTTCTTCAACCAAACATCACTATTACTTTTATTAGAATATTAATACTAATCAAATATATTTAGTTAATACGCTAGAAGAAGTTCAGAGATTGCTAATTTTCTGGGTTTAAAGTCACTAAAGACTAGACGGTTAGTATTCGATGCTACTTTTGCTTACAAAGTTATCAAAAAAAAAAAAAATTATGTTACTAACAGCCCAGTTTGTTGCCTACTAACAGTATGTAACCAAATAAATAATTTTGAATTTTTTTTTCGATTCTTGTTGTTTATTATATATATGTATATGTGTGTATGTGTATATATTTATAATTTAAATAATCAATGTATAATATTCATTTTATAATAATGATTTTCTTTATTCTCTTATTGTTTTAATTTAATGATAATTTTTGCTTTTCACATACTTACTGTACTCTTACTTCTTGGAGTGTTGTTATTTATTGATTTATAATAATAAAGTATAAACTATTATTATAATTTATAGTAAATCAAAAAAAAAGTATAATATTGTAATATTTAATGACAATTCGATATTTATTATTTGAGAGAATGTACACCATATAAATACATTTAAAATTACGGTTGTTTTTGGTCATATTTTAGTGGTTGATGAGAAAACAGGTCTATTCGTGTTAACTGCTGAAGCTAATTTAATATAAACCCTGAGTATATTGAGATTAGAAGATTTTATTTTGGAGGTCTACCGCTAATAAAATAGAAACCAAAATTGTACATAATAGAAACCCTTCGGGGCACTGGTTTGATATAGGACAGAACCCTCTCATTAGTACTATTTGCTGTTGCCTCTTGAAAGTGCCTATGGGTCGCATTGTTTTAAATTGATATAAGCCAACTCTAGACAACTTTTATTCCTATATATTTGTATGTGAACGTAAACGTGACTTCTGTGGCCCAAAGAGCTCTACTTGTGTAGTTACATACACGAAAGATCTGTGATAGAGATTAAAAAAAAAAAATGATAGAAGCTACTAATAAACACGCAGAGTTCGTTAGAGTAGTTTACAAGGGTTTCGCGTATGCAATTATAACCAACATAGTCAGACGTGCTGTTTGTCGTGTGCATCAATGGTTTCAACTTTTCCGAGGAAACTGAATTTGTTCCACGTCAATTAATGCAAGGCTCGGGGTCGATGCCGAGAAATTTAAGTTTCACACAATTTTATGAATTATCTCAGCTGATTGTTATGTGCACGTCATTTCAAAATAAAACAGAGAGAGAATAAAACGAGAGAGTATATACTTTAATAATTATATCTAGTTTGCACACAAGCACAATGAGTCAAGAATATCTTGATTGTATCTAACCCTGTCTAAATTGCAACAAAGTATGCAGAGGGCTTAATCACTAGTTGCGCCAATATGATATAGTATTTTAATTAGATAAATAAATATATTTATACGTTTTGGAAACATTTCAATAACGAAGCTATAGAATTATCTAGGAGCGTATACTGGAGGTATTTTGTGTTTTGTATAAAAGTTACTGACTTACTGCAAGTTATGATAAACAAAAAACGACCAACGTTGAAAATACTAGAACGATAAGTTTTTAACGGGAATAAAAATAATTAGTACTCTCATGAGGTATAGTAGTAATTAATGCAATATGCAGACGACAAAAGTTTTCAAAGTGTCTGGATGAAAAATAGTCGAGGCAAAAATGTCAGTATGAAAAAAATTTAAATAAAATCACAGCATAATATTTACGAACGGCTGTAGTTAATATTAAAGCAAAATAATAAATAGAAATATATTTCACGGTGAATATAATAATTATAAGACTTTTTTTTTTCGAATTTGAAGGTGACTGCGTACAGATGTAAAAGTACATACGTGCCATATAATAATTCGTATAATAATCATGGAAATGTTGAAAGATATTTGAAAGGAAGTTCTTTAATTTAATTTACATCTGCTCTCGAACCATAAATAAAAAAAAATGCCATAGAATTTGAATTCAACACAAAGGTGGACCAAGGATAAACAGAATTACCATAAATATGAAATACCGATGCATGGAAATGTGTGTATAATGTACGTTATATACACATACGCGTATATGGAAATAAATGTGGGCTTCCTGTTTGAGTTTATTTTAGCAAAGACTTAAAGCCCTAATTCAATTTTTGTGCAATCCACACATGTAATATAATTGTGCGGGAAGTTTCGTAGACAATTTAAAAAAAAAAATTGAAATAAATTAAAAAAAATTGCAAAAACAGTATTTTATTTTTAATTGAATAAATAACGATAAAATTGTTAGTGAAATTAAAATTAATTTTTTCAATACTGGGTTTCAATAATTATTTCAAAGATATATTTTAACTGTAGTGATACATTAAGTTAATTATATTTAATATCATATCTAAATTTAAACATTATCCATTCAAAAATAATTAAAAAATTAACTTTAAAAATATCGAAATAAATTATTAAAATATACAGTTCTTGGAATACTCTAGAACATTACATACGCACTTGATGAATCTACTCATTTAAATATATTATATATGCATTAGTGGTTGAAATAAATTTACAATTTATTCTGAATGTTGATTTTATTTTTAATAAATCTAATTGTTTCAAAAATGTATTAAACAAAAGGATTTATTTTGTAAAATTTTAGGTACTAACAGTTAGTACAGTATAATTTAATTCAACATATTGTACAAACCATATTAATTCCTATTTCATATTTTTACTAATACAAAAACTAGATTCTTATTGAATTTTACAGTGTGCATTGAATAATATAATTATTATAATTATTTTATATTAGATGTGCCAATATTATCATGATTATGAAATTATCGATGTGCTAATAGTAATGCACATATCATTTTTGATGTTAAATATATCACTCTTATTTAAAATAATCTGTTTTAATTTAAGTCATTTTTAAATTATACGTTTATAACACACATTACAACGACACCCTCTTCCAAATAAAATAATTGCAATAAGGTAACTTTTATATATATCACAGTTATCAAAAGTTTTAAGAGCAAAATGAATAAATAGTTATGGTCATTTCTTACATGAACCATAACACCATGAATTAGCAAAAAATATTCCATTATTTTCATTAAAAAAAAATTTAATTTATTTCCGAAAACTCTTAACTATTCAATATTTTTCATTACTATCAAATACTTAAAATTACTTTAAAATATTTTAATATCATAATAAATAACATTTTCTTATGAAGTTATAATTTTAAAATTTTACCGTTTAAAAGTCAGAAGTCTTTACTATTTTAGTATTTATATTATTTATAAATATACAATTAAAAATAATAACTATATACAAATAAAGTTATAAGTTTTAAAAAAATGTATTATTTATTGAAAATATTTTAAAAAATCATTCCGTAACGTGCACATATTATAGGTATATGGTTATGAATAAATCACATTTTTTTTTCAAATGCAAAATCCCTTATTCAACAATAAATAAAATAAAAAAATAGTTTTACATCATTAATTGAAATAGTTATTTGAACACAAATGCGGTAATTATTAATATTTTATTGATAGTCTATTTATTTATTTACATATATACATTATTTAATATAGAACTTATTTTCTACAACTATTAGGATATTATATCAGTAGATTTTTTTAAAGCCATCAAAATTCTGAAATATAAAATATGAGAAGTAAATAAAAAATAGTGTAATTGTTATAAACTATAAAAATCTATATTATTATTTTATGTAGGTACCTACTTATTTGTATTTTATACGAGAACTTGTATTCAATTAAATTGAAGTTTCATCACTTAGCTTATTGTAAATTGTAGTATTTATATTTACTTTATTTTATTATATTTTTATCTTTGGATTAATCACACTAGACCAAAACAAATATAATAAAACACAAAAACATAATTTAAAAAATTTAATTTTTAACCTAACCTGACCTGAATTGTTCCTAATTAAAAATATTTATGCCCGAAATTGAATTGTGAATCTTCGGCAATTCATTAATGTTAAATTCGAAAACAAATGTTATTAAATACAGCTGTAGATATTATTGTTCTATTTTTGCGTCAGTGTATTTTGGGACATACTTAGGTACCGGTTTCCTTTTTTAATGTCTAAATCTCAAAACTAAATGATTTATAACTAAATTCTCTTTAGGATTAAAGTATACGTTATTATATAAAGTACACACATACATATAATTTGCATAATTCTGTCGTTTATACATGCATTTATATTTTTCTTTCTATGTGTTAACAATTTTATTTATTTCGAATTCGTGATCTAACCAAAAAATACCCTAAACACATTGTATAAATGAAAGGAAAACAGTGGGTGTATACGTGGACGTTTGGGAAAAACCGTATGTTTTTTGGTGCTTTTGTTGGCGTACATTGTGTCAGAATAATGAATGTAGTTTGGGACAAACGGGCTGAGGGATTAGAAACTCGCGGTGGAGCTGTAAAAATATACCCTCTCGTGTTGTTTTTCTACTGCGCAGAGATAAATACGTGTTTTTTTTTTTCGGGGGTCAAATAATAAAGCGA
The DNA here is from genome assembly GCA_014851325.1 of Pentalonia nigronervosa. Taxonomy (NCBI): domain Eukaryota; kingdom Metazoa; phylum Arthropoda; class Insecta; order Hemiptera; family Aphididae; genus Pentalonia; species Pentalonia nigronervosa. Next base: position 112,369 of record JACXSJ010001123.1, read on the forward strand.
CGGTAATATTTCGAAATATTTTTATGACCACGACAGACGCATCACTCTGGGATATATTGAAATAACAAAAATGTTTTGAAAACTGTTGGTTATAACCGAACTAATATTTAGTAAGGAAATTATAGAGGTAATTGGTTTTTTTTTTTAATTTCTTACAGTTACGAGTTCAATATTTGTGTACATAAAATATGATTTTTAGTTTATACGAAAAAATAACAATACACGTATAAATTTCATTGGTCTGTTGATTTTTAAATATATTTCATTTTAAACATAGATATTAGAAGTTAAATATTATGTTAAGCTCAAATCTTATGAGCATATTTAAATATTTTTTTTTATTTATTTATGAGTTTACACATTTAAAAGTGTATTGGAATTATATAATTAATTACGTACGTTATACAGGATTATACATATTGTTGTACACGTGGTTTTTTAATGATTATAGATCAATAATATGGAGTTTCAAAAAACCCCCCAAAAAAAAGTGTTACTTTATTTTAACCTAGTAATTTTTAAAAAGTACATTAAATTCATTAATAGTGTTTATCAAAATAATTGGTATAAATTTCACTTACTAGAGCGAAATATATTTTTTTTAACTATCCTTTAATTCAATTTCACATTTTAAATTGGTAACATAATCACCCCATGTACAAGGTGACGATTTAAGTAGATCAAAAGATAGGTAATTGACAAAAAATTAATAAAAAAACATATCAGTTATTTCAATTAAAGTATTAATGAATTTACTTAAGGTTGAGGACCATAGTAAATAAACTAACAAAACCAAAAATGATAATTTTAACAAAAAAATGTTCGGAAATATACTCTACCAGAGTCCATTAAAAAATATACTTATTAGTTATTACCATTTAAAATAAAGTTATATTTGCACAAACGCATGCTTAAAATATTTTTGTCTTTTTTGTTTTTGTGAAATGCCATATGATTGATCTATAAATATTAAAAAAAAAAGCATACGACATAAGATACATTCTGTATAATCATGTTCTACACTGGCAAATTAAAACGCATTTAATTTCTAAAGAATTAAATTAAATATACTCATGTAGAAATATTTACTACACACAAGTTGTACATATTATTATTTAATAATTATTATGGATATTTCTTATTTTGTTAGTTTCAAAATGCATATATTTTGTTTTCAGCGTAAATATTAATTAAATATAATGGGATTTGATGCTTCCCCCCGTAGAACAGAACTAAATAGTGAATTCTCGTATTTCAATGAAATTGGAAAGTTAATACATTTTTCTGTATACACCTAATACAATTTGTTCATTGAAAACGACGAATTAGGTTTACTGGATATTCTGTGATGCCACTAAAATATCGATTGACATTTTTAACCGGTAGTATTCGTTTTACTGATTATCTGATTCAAAATGTTGTTCTCATATAATCTTTTGGTTTTGAACTTTATTGTATATTAAGAGCTATATGAAGAGCATTTAAAGACTATGTGTACTTTCGTATCGAAAAGACTATAATTTGATGTTATTAAGATCAGAAGCCAACTATCACTCTTAAATCCACCCTACACATTAATATTAGCCTATATCGTACACGATATCATAGGGATTCCATGAAAAAGAGTTTTGAATGAAATTACTTTCGTTAATATAATGAAGTGAATGGTTTGACCACATTTATATCACTGATTTTTTCATGTAATCATTTTAAAATAAAAAAATAATATTCTGATTTTTATAGATTTATTAATGTTATTAAGGTTTTTTTTATATTGCATATTGCAACTATACCAAATATGTTATGATTATCTTATAACGAGGTATTATATAACAAAATATTCTTGATTTAAAAATACAAAATAGTTAAATACAACGATAAAAAAAAATCTAGGTCTATGTTTTCTAAAATATAAGATGTCTGTTATACTCGTATTATTATTTTCGTTTTTCTATTTTGTTGTTTGTCCGGATATATTGTTTCAAATTGGTTCCATATTCCACCTTATTTCTGTAGAAAGATTTGTCTTACCAGTATTTGTTATCTCAAAATACAGAAATATGGCATTGATTCATATTTTCTTATAACATTAACTATAAGCTAACAAAGTCTCCTTATCATGTCATGTACGTTGTTAAATGTATACCTAGCTACATTATAGTGAAAAATGATTATATTTGATACCAATTATTTAGGGGATTGTTTTTACTTTTTAATTTTGTACTTTTATTTTATTTTTATTATTATTATTTGTTTATTTTTTAATTAAATGTTTACTGTATTTATGTGATTATAATTATAGGACAAGTCTAAAAATAATGACATTAACTTATTATTATAAATTTATTTTCACTGTATAACATAGAATAATTAAAGATATATTACAGTATATTATTACAGAAATGCATTTTTATCCAATATTTTTTTATATAACTTAGTAAGATATTCACTATAATTTATTTTGATTAAAACATTTTAAAGTAAATAAATATATTTAAAAATTACCACAAATCATTAAAAAGTATATTGTATTTAATATTTCATCCAGGTTCATAAAAATTTTTTTGAAACCTGATTAAAATAAATATATACAAAATGCTGATTAACTAGAAATCCTTAAAGATACTCACGAAAAACAAAATTTACAAAGGAATTTTTGAAATGTCAAAAGTAAAATAAAAGTTTCACATTAAATTACTAAGTGTCTTAAGTCAGAGTAAATTTATTTTAAATTATTCACTACGATGAAGAACGATATGTTGTTTTATTCATAAAAATAACTAAATTGAAATAAATGTGTGCATAATATATCTAAAGATAATACTGGCTCTATATTTCATGTCGATTTTACATCACCAAACACATAAATATTGGTAAATAAATAGATATGTAAAATAGAGTGTACTGTCTTATAATAAATAATCGTTGGTCGATAGTACAAATCGTATAAGTTTTTCAACTAAGATTGAAGATTTTAAGGTAAAATGTTATGAAGAAAGAAAAATGATAGCTATATATTATTATATTTTTTCAAACTTAATAATCGAAAAATTTTGCTCTTTACCATGATTAATTTTAATATTACACCTATTATCTATTCACTAAATATTAAAACAAAAATTCAACATTTAAATTGTTTGTATACATTATTTTCATTTTTTATGTTCGTATTATAAATTTATTTCAATTTATGAATTCAAATATTATTATTTTTTTTTATCATCATTAGAATTTATAATGTTTATATAACACGTGAGTATCACACACCGTCAAGATGAACACTAAATTTCAGGTCTATGGTTAATAATACTTCATACACTATTCCAAGTTGAATATTTTTTGGGATTATAATAGAATAATTATACTATATAATATGCATTTATAACAAACTTTAGATTTACTATTTAAAATATTTACCTATTCTCACCTATAATTATTAGCTATCATTTAGTATTTGTATCCCAAAAAATAAATTATTTATTTATTTATAGGTTTAAATAAAAAATATGATTATATTAATCTGCAGTTCTCACATACTAATTTGGGTAGATTAACATATTTTTTATATTTTACTTGTAAAAATGATAATTTAATCTTATCGTTAATTACTACAGTATAGAATTTAAATTAATTAAAACCAATATCAAACTGCAGATTAGGATATTTACTAACAAGATGAGCAGAGGTCTATTAACGAGTTTATTTCAATCCGTATCCGATTAAAACGTATAATTTTTAGAGAGAATCATTAAAGTAATAATTTATTTCTGTTAATATTAAAATATATATATATATTTAATCAGTCAAAGTCATAAAACCGTATGTATATTCTACCATTTCGTCTATATTTCACTAACAATATGAGCTTCAATAATAAATACAATAAACCACTACCTATATATATATATATATATATATAT